>JAXCLQ010020135.1:0-32987 GCA_035584115.1 Cedrela odorata | reverse complement strand
TATATATATATATATATATATATTCATATATAAACTAAACAACACGAACATAAACTGCAAACCAAACAACATTTAAATTCATTTTCTAAAACGAAGAAGCCAATTTGTCTGATTGTAACCTTATGAGACCTCAAAATTTTCATTACCATTCCTGTGAATTTCTAAGCAATCAAACAGTCAATAAAGACTTTGAAAACAAAAACTAAACAACAAAGAACATACACCAAAAAGAAAATAACATTTCAATTCATTTTCTTAAGGAGCTAATTTTATCCATAAACAGTTAACAAAAGGAAATAAAAAACATTAGCAAAACCGTTAAAAATAGTTCAAAAGCATATACTGAACAAACGACGAGCACATAGACGAAAACAACGTAACATTATAATATTTAAGTATTACTATTATTATTTTTTAAATTTTATCCCGAATCCCGACCTAGCGAGGACCTAAAAATTATCAGTTCTTTTCCTTTAAGTTTCTCGGTAGCCAAACAGTCCGTACAGAGTTCAAAAACTTAAAACTAAAAAAAATAAATAAATAACATAGACAAAAAGGAAAATAACATTTGAATTCATTACTCCGAAAAAGAAGCTATTCCGATCGAGACCTCGCAAGAACTCGAATTTTTCAAATTTTCCTTATTCAAAAATTTCAAATTTACAGCTATCAAAGCGTAAAGCAGTAATCTACCTGCAGAGATCGTCGAGGAGTTCTTGAGGAGGGAGGCCACCGTTCTTTAACGACGCGCTTGAAGATCGAGGGAGACCTGACATCGCCGTTAGCAAATTCAAAACCTATGCTTTTTTATTCTTAATTTTTTTGTTTTTGAGTTTGAGGGAGTGAAAAGGGCCTTCGAAGGCCCTGTCTTATTAGGATCTGGAGTGAGAGCGAAGGAAGCTACAATGTTTAAGCCAAAAGCCTGGGAAAATATCTAAAATAGCCATAATTTTAAGGCCATTTATATATAAATAGTTAATTTCACTTTATTTTTTTTAATTTTATGTACAAAATTATTCTCATATTTAAAATAATAAATAAAAATTATTATAGTTCAATAATAAATATATTATCTTACATTTTTATGATTTGAATTTAATTTTTTACTATTATATTTTTATTTATTTATAATAAATAATAAGTTTATAAATTTAATTTATTTATAATAAAATTTATATAAAATAATAAATTAAAAAATATAAATATATAAATTTTATTAAAAAAAATAAAAATACTCAAAATCAAACCTTAATCAGCTCGAATACGAACTGACGTTGACCTAAAATTGAGCCTTTACTTGGGCTCGAAATCAAGTCAGAACAAGGATAGACTTGGACTCGAAATCAAGCCTTATTATGGCTAGAAATTGAGCCCACCTAGGCTTGATGTCAAGCAACTTTTTTCTTTTATAAATAAAATAAAAAATACAATTATTAAAATTTAAAACTCAAATTCCAAAAATGATAAAATAAACTATAATAATATTTATTTTTATATAAAATAATATATTTTTTTTATTAAATCGGTTTATTTATTTATCTATTTTATATGAAAAATTAAGATAGTTGTTATTATTTTTTTAATTATATCATTTCATCGTATATAAATTATTATATGAAATAGGTTCCTAGTGGTATTATTTTATGTTATCTCTCTACCTCTCTTAATTAAAATTCAACGACCAACGCTCGACGTTATTGTTAACTACTCTTTCTGTCTGCAACTACATACACTTAAAGACCTTGCCTCCATAAAATCCCTTTTGATCAATTCAAAGCAAACAGGATTTGCTCAACTGTTCGTTCGGCAATTCCTAATACAATGCGAAAGAGACCGCAAGTTTCTTCTTCGTCAGCATCTAAACCGTCGGGCAGCGAGGCGAGCGATACATCGAAAGCCGACGAAGATGTTAAAATCAGTAACGCTCACGTTAGAAGCGCCAAGCGGTCGGGATTTGTATGGACGATTGTGTTTTTGGCGGCTATCTACGCCTCTTGGGGCGTTTTCTATTATCAGTTTGAACATATGCCTGCTCCGCTCAGTGCTGAGCAGGCTGGCAAGAGAGGGTTCTCGGAGTTTGCGGCCATTAAGCACGTCCAAGCGTTGACTGAATTGGGCCCACATCCTGTTGGTTCTGACGCTCTTGATCGCGCTCAGCAGGTTGTATTCATTGGATTTAGTTTTTTTTTTCTTTTTTTCTTTTTATTAAATCTCTGCGAAATTATGTTGGGTATCTCGCAATGCATTTTATATTGGATACCTTAATTGAGGTGGGTGCTTTTGACTTTCAAATAAGCTAAATCATTTTGGTGTGGTTCGACAAATATATAAAATCGTTTTTCTGGTTGAAAAGTACTTCATACTTGAAGTGCTTTCAGCTTGATAAGTGCTTTCCAGTGTTTTAAGTGTTATCGAAGGCCTTTTCAAATGATTTCACGGACAGTTTCTTTGAGTGTTTTTCTAAAAAGTGCTTTCAAGTATTTTTAAGTGCTTTTGAAGGAAGTACCTTCACTAAAAAATGTGTTGTATTTTTATCTTTTGTTTTCTCAAAGCACTTTCAAATTCACCCATACTCTGTTCTTAATAAGCTTATCTTTGTTATTGTTATTGGTGTATACTTGGTTACACGTTATAATAACAAAAAGAAGTTCGTAAATAGTTTGAACCGGATGTAGCTCCGGTCCGGATGCTTCTTTTTTTCTCATTGTGAATTTACTTTATATCAATTTGACAATGGGTGATTTTTTATCTGTAATCATTTCATAGCTGTCATGATTAACATGCTTTTCACCACAGTATGTTTTGGCGGCAGCAGAAAAAATTAAGGAAACGAGTCATTGGGAGGTTGATGTTGAAGTAGAATTTTTCCATGCAAAATCTGGTGCAAATCGTCTGGTCAGTGGCGTTTTCAAGGGGAGAACTCTTATTTATTCTGATCTAAATCACATCATAGTAAGAATACTGCCAAAATATGCATCTGAGGCAGCTGAAAATGCAATTCTGGTCTCTTCACATATTGATACTGTTTTTGCAGCGTATGCTTTCTCACCTTTTTATTTTCATATATTATGTTCTAGAAATTATTTTTTATATCTTCCAATTTGTGTAGTTCTTTAACTTCTGTCTATAACTGGTTCTTCTTTTTGGGTTATTCTTGGGTATGATGATCTTCATTCTTAAGATTGATCTTTTTTGTTTTTTGTGGTCAAATGCATATGCAGTTAATTGACCATGTAGGCATTGCCATCATAAAACCCAGAATCAAAATTCTTTGGTTTAGAAATGGGAAAAGGTTCAATAAATTTTACCATTTTCTTTAGAAAAAGGCTCTAAGATATTGGATAATGAGTTGTTTAGTGTTTCCAGTTCAAATAGGTAACATGCTATCTCTTATGTCTTATCATAAAAAAAATTGGTAATACATAATTTATTCTGTTAGCCAGAAACATAATAGTGCAATCTATTCTAGATACAACTGTGCATCATAGTTGAAAAGAAAAAATGACAACAGATTTCAGTACCCGTTAACTCATTTGAGGAAGCTGTAAAGCCTTTCTTGCACCTCCTGCAAGCTAATAATTTTATGAATGATTCTCTCTTTTTTTATCCTCTCATTTATTGCATAATGTATCCTCTTTGATAGGCATCTTAACAATGGTAACAAGGTGGCAGGGCAGGGGACCTTGCCTATACCACCCTACCATGTCAGAGTCTCCGCGCCCCTGCCTATGGCCTGGATCAATGGAGTCACACCCTACCAAATAAATATACATATGTGCAGTGTGAAACCGAGAGTGTGAGGATGTAAATATCAAATCTAACAACAGCAGCTCAGCTGAGGGTGGCAACCTAAGATGTAAATCTTGTTATAATTTATCTTGATTTAATACTTGATAATTTTAGAAGTCATTAGCTGATTAGAATAAAGCTTAGTTTGAGACTGCTATGCTTCTGTTGTAAAGCACAACAACTAAAGTGTTTGGGAAACAACAACTTTTAGTAAGGACACTTTTCATTTATGATTTACATCTAATGATTTCAATCCACAACAGTTGTACAGGACCTCAATCTCAAACATAGTCTTGGATTGTAGATATAAGATATCAGAGATTAGAGGTTAGATATGTGGTCTATGAGAAGGAGGTGCAAAGTAATTTGATCTAAATACAAAATGCAATTTAGTAAATATATTGAGGGTGGCAAGCTAAATCCATCTCTGCCACTTATCCCATTAAGGGCATTATTGAGGATACTGACCCTGATTTGCCCTTGCTTTTACCAGAAAACCATCTGTATTCAGCCCAGGTCAGCCCTAAGCACTGATTTGGGAGTTTTAGATTGTATCACTGCATCTTATCATCTTGCTTTATATATATATATATATAAAATCTTTATATTATTATTTTCTCTTGGATGTTTTTTATTATAAATTTTGCTTGCTACCTCATGAAGTGCTTTGCATGGTTCAGGGAAGGGGCTGGAGATTGTAGTTCATGTATTGCTGTTATGTTGGAACTTGCACGAGCAATGTCGCAGTGGGCTCATGGATTTAAGAATGCTGTCATATTTTTATTTAATACAGGGGAAGAAGAGGGTCTAAATGGTGCTCATAGCTTTGTTACTCAGGTTTGAAGCATTTTAAATGCTTTTTTCTGTTTTATGGTTTTGTAATATGGTAGCACTAGCATGTATTTGCACCACAAGCCAGTCCAGTGCTTGTTGTGCTTGTTCATACTTGGCAGTCAGACAAGAATGCCCTTCTCATTCCTTTTTGAGATAATGGTTTTGCATGTTTTGTCATTAACTACTGCAAATTTGATTCAAATGAACATAACATGGATATAAATTTCTAAACTTTATTTAGTACTCTAAAGGATACTAGAGACGGACATTTACAGACTCACATAGACACTCACATGTGAAGATGTGGTTTGTGGTTGATTCCTCTGCTGTATCACTCTGAAATATAAGTATAAGAGTGCTTGTTTCTTCGTACGCAAAGCTCATATTTTCCATGAAAGCTTGATATGTGTTGTGTAGAGTGATTAAGTTTTCAACATACATGCAGCATCCCTGGAGTACAACTGTTCGTGTGGCTATAGATTTGGAGGCTATGGGTATTGGAGGGAAGTCTAGCATTTTCCAGGTGCAGTTTTGTAAATAACGTATTCTTATTCCATTTTAATCTATTTCACTGCATATGATTAATACAAACATTTTGATTAAAGGGCTCCACTTGAATGGTGTTAAATGATGTATTTTATTAGAAGCTTCTGTTAAGAGAGACTCAAGTCATTATGTAGGTATGTGTCTGGGTGACTGATCTCCCTATTGTTTGACACAGTGACACATCTAAATTTCTGAAGTACCAGTTTTTTCCTAATATATCTCATGAATTGCATGTTTATGTAGTTACTGAGTCCAAAAGCATCCAGAGAATTCGCTAACTGCTAACTATGAGCTTATTCTTCTAGTTGATTTCTGGATTAGCTTAGTATCTATTAGTTGGTGTACTGGAAATGTATTCCACGCAGACCTTGTTTTGTCTTGTCTAACCTGGGAGCTTGACAAAGTTTAATTTGCTTTTGTATCATAACTGATGAAATTTAGTTCATGTTTGAATTCTAGTTCCTGTCTTTTCTATATTATTTTTTAAGCCAGACAACGCTAACAAATAGTTTGTGCATTTTATTCAGTGGGTAATGTCAGAATGCAATATTTATATTCTAATAACGAATTAATGTCAATGGTGTAAGGTGCTGGTCATGAATTCTTTATTAATTATTGTGGCACCTTAATGCTGCTCCTTTAGTTTATCATGTCAAAATTTTAACAGCAAGTCTTTTTGTATTGTTATTTTCTCATCTTGAGCTTGATTGTGATCAAATGCTCATCAGTTCTCTGGTTGTTTCCAGTTAATCTGCATTTTCTTCCTTTTCTTATTTATAGGCTGGTCCTCATCCATGGGCTATTGAGAACTTTGCCGCAGCGGCAAAATACCCTTCTGGCCAAATCATAGCACAGGTTTGTGGTTCCACAATTTGATTTTCATTTTTCCCATTTCACTTTCATTTTTTCTATATGCTTGTGTTACCAGCAAAACTTCATTCTGAGATGCCGTAGGATTTATTCTCTTCTGGAGCCATCACATCTGCAACTGATTTCCAAGTATACAAAGAGGTTGCTGGACTTTCGGGCCTTGACTTTGCATATACGGACAGAAGTGCAGTATATCACACTAAAGTATGTCTTATATTATATTTTTCAGCATCCATCAGAATCTTGATAAGCTTTATTTCATTTTGTAATAACATCTTATTGAAATTCATATTTTATTTTGGTTTAAGTAATGAGAATCATGAGCACAACTACTCTTTCAGTGTCTCTTTTTTTGTAATGATGAACTTAGTACCACATCCCAACAGGAGTACACTGATTTCCAGGAAGTAGCTGATTTTAACTAGGTGATGTAGTCACACCACACATACATCCATTCATGAGTTATGTCCGTCATGTTCCCATCCACCATGCTCCTGTGTACACGTGACTTTCATGGCTAAGCATGGCAACTTATAACATGGTGTGATTTATGTCATAGCATGACTTGAATTATATCTTGATTTGAAATACTGGTTATAAATTGAATATTTTTATATTGCAGAATGACAGATTAGATCTATTAAAACCAGGATCTCTTCAGCATCTCGGAGAAAATATGCTTGCTTTTCTGCTTCAGACTTCTTCATCCACTGATCTTCCAAAAGGCAATGCAGTGGAAGAAGAGGGGAAAACTGTCCATGAGACTGCTGTATACTTTGACGTTTTGGTAATTGATATCTTTGTAACTGCTAAGAAATTGGACTCTGTTACTAGCTCCTTTCCTATTCTCCACCATTCTGTTCTGTCTCGAGTAATTTAAGGGCATTCTGCTACTTTTTCTATTTAAGTTTCTAACATATGTTCTATCCCAGGGGACATATATGGTCTTATACCGTCAACGTTTTGCAAACATGCTTCACAATTCAGTGATAATGCAATCACTTCTGATATGGACTGCATCATTGGTTATGGGTGGTTTTCCAGCTGCAGTTTCATTGGCCTTGACAAGTTTGAGTGCTATCCTCGTGTGGGTATTTTCAATTACTTTTTCTGTTATCGTTGCCTTCATTTTACCCCAAATTTCTTCATCACCAGTGCCTTATGTGGCAAGTCCTTGGTTAGTCATTGGGTTGTTTGGTGCACCTGCTTTCCTTGGGGCATTGACTGGTCAACATTTGGGTTACACCATTCTGAAAGCATATATTGGGAATATATATTCCAAGAGAAAGGAGTTATCTCCTGCTTTTCAAGCTGAGTTGATCAAGTTGGAAGTGGAAAGATGGCTCTTTAAAGCTGGTTTTCTTCAGTGGTTCATTCTTCTAGCGTTAGGAAATTACTACAAAGCTGGATCCACTTTTCTGGCTCTTGTTTGGCTAGTTCCACCCGCATTTGCTTGTAAGTTTGCATTTACTGCAATCTTTATGTGGCTACAGGAATGGGACATTAACTTTTGTGTCTGAGATGGATTTTAGTTGTTGTTACAGTGATTTCATTAAAAACACATATATGATTAACAAGATATGATCATATGGGTGCTTTCTGAATGGTTTGTGTCAATAACATATATAGAATTTGTTATTCCAATTAGTTGCTTTAAAATAATTTCTTATTTTGCAATATGCAGATGGCTTGCTTGAAGCAACTTTAACTCCAGCCCGTTTGCCAAGGCCATTGAAACTTGCAACTCTGCTGATAGGCTTAGCCGTGCCAATTTTAGTTTCTGCTGGCAACTTTATTCGATTGGCTAGCGTAGTTGTTGCAATTGCAGTTCGATTTGATAGGTAAATCGTTGTAGCATTTTTTTTTAATTGTTAAAAGTTTTAGTAATTTTTTTTAAGAGACCTATGCAACTTGTGCCTAAAGAAGGTGCACACTTGAGGAAGTTAAGGCACATATTACATGCAATATTCAAAGTTAATGTAATCAATAAAACCAAATAACATTATAGAATTTTCAATTTGCTAACCTAGTAAAAATATATTCAATATGTAAAACAGGGATATCAAAACATCCGTATATTTTCTAATGAAGAAAACTCTAGATTGACCATGTTAAACTCTAACAATTATCAATACTTGCTCGCAATATATTCAGAATTCAAACATCTATGAAAAAGGCATCTTTGCATCCACTGGATTTAATAGGAAACTCCCAATCCTGATTTCTGAATAATATATTCAAAGAATTATATATTTTTCTCTTAACTGTGAAGAATTTCACTCTCTCTTCATAAATGACAAAGTAAACTAACAGATATCTATTGTGCATTCTGGAGTATGTTCCATATAGACGACATTCTTGACAGCTATTATTGCACCTAGCAACTCTTGATGGATGAATTCCACTATTCTCACTTTTTAAACTTGAATTTTATTCTAAATTTGCCATCTGCAGAATGAAATATGATCTTGTTGTGCATTCATATGCAGGAACCCTGGTGGCACCCCTGAGTGGCTGGGAAGTGTCATACTTGCTGTTTTTATTGCTGTTGTCTTATGCCTAACTCTGATGTATCTCCTTGCCTATATTCATCTTTCAGGTATTCATTTTTCCAAAGGCAATCCTTCTTTGCTTATGATATTGGCATTTTTGTTTCCGAGTCATGTGACAATTGGTGTTACTGTTATATGGGGGTGTCAATTGGTTAACAGTGAGAAAAATTTTAGCATATTCAAACTGACACATCATTTTAAGTCGTTAGATACAACCTCTATCATAATGAGGAATAAGGTTGATTTGGTGATATTTGGGGCATATGTCCAGTCAAAGTTGAAAAGATCTTAGTCTGATCCTAATTATCATTAAATTTCAGCTTATCATAATAGCATAGCAAAAATGCACTTCAGTATCCTTTTGGAAGGTGAAATGCTTTAGCCTTCGCTTCAGTATCCTTTCAGAAGATGAAATGCTGTAGCCTTTGATCAGCTTAAATGGAAATTTATGTAAAGATGATAAATTATTTATGTTGTAATTACAATTATTATAGCAAGGTCCCTCAATTGTTAAGAGAATGGTCCTGCTTCCATGTATATTTTAAGACCATCACCAAAATCTCTTTAAGTTATTCATAATTTTCTTGAAATGCTTTCTTTCTTTGAATAAGATGCTGACATATTAAGTGACAATCAGTGTTGCCATCAGCTGGCATGTCAATTGGTGAATCATGAGACAAATTTAGGATATAAAACCGACACCCCATTCTAAGCCATGGAGTATAATTGCATCATTTTGTACAAAGTAATAAATTCTTGTTTCCTTTTATTCCACTTAAAAAAGAATTGGAAAATGAAGTAAACTATATTCTCATGCTTGTTTACTTCAAAATTTTAGGTTTATTTTACATATATAAATATACAATTGAGATCTTTTTATGCTTGAAATTAATTACTATAACTCCATTTTTGTATAAAATTGATGTCTAGGTGCAAAAAGACCAATTGCACTTGCAACTTCTGCTTTATTTGGCCTTTCACTCATCCTTGTGATGAGCGGTAGCGTTCCGCCATTCACTGAAGATACAGCCAGAGCTGTGAATGTAAGTTACACAAGTACTTAGTTTGAAACTTTAGTTTTTGATCATTGTTCATGTCCTAACTTGCATTGTTCATGTCATAACTTGCATTTTCCCCTTGAGTGACCTGATTTTGCTGAAATCCATGCTGTTCTTACCATTACATTCACTGCAGATTCTTTTTTAGACCTCTAACTTTCCAATTTATCACCAAATAGGTTGATCATTTTGTTAACTACTAATCACTGCTTTACAAAGTTAGATTTCATTAATGAATGCTAGCTTTAAACTAGATATTCCATGTATTTTACACAGATTATGAGTATTCTATTGTTCTCAGGTTGTGCACGTTGTGGATGCAACTGGCAAATTTGGGGGAAAGTCAGAACCTAGCTCATATGTTGCTTTATATTCTACAACTCCTGGAAAGTTGACGAAGGAGGTTGAACTGATTAAAGAAGGATTCGTATGTGGTAGAGATAAGGTTATTGATTTTGTTACTTTATCCATGGAATATGGTTGTTTGACCTATGATGACACAGCAGATGGCTGGAGTCAGTCAGATATTCCGATAATTCATGTTGATAGTGATAAAAAGGGAAGTGAAAGAATCACACAACTTTCGATTGATACAAAGGGTTCTGTACGCTGGTCGCTTGCAATCAGTGCCAAGGAAATAGAAGATTTCACATTCAAAGGTATAATGAGCTTTTGTTAATGTGCATCTTTCTTTTATGTTTAAAATGAAAAGGGTTTTATATATATGAAGGAAGGTTATGCTGCAATATTCAGTAAAGGTGGCTTTATTAAGCAATAAATTAGTAAACGAAATGGTAGACAATGAATCCTACTGAAATGAATTTAAATATCGATAATCTGGAAAAAGAATATTTTAGTAAATATTTGGAAATAAAAAAAATGGATGTTTCATTACATGGTGTTGATAGCAGAAATCCTCTTTCACCAATTATTTTGATACGGCTTGTAGTCCTAGTAACCTGATCTAGTCTCTCTTACTTGACCTGGAATGCAGAGGATTCAGAGGAGTTGTTAGTTCCTCGGGACGAGAAGAGCAGTGTGGATGGATGGCACATAATTCAGTTTTCAGGAGGAAAGAATGCACCATCGAAGTTTGATCTAGCTCTTTACTGGGTGAAAAATTCTACACAGTCAGCTCACAATGTGGATGGACAGAAAGAGAAACAGAAGCCCCTCCTAAAGCTAAGAACTGATTTTGATCAGTTAACACCAAAAACAGAAGTAGTTCTTTCAAAGCTTCCTCCATGGTGTTCCTTGTTCGGGAAGTCCACATCTCCTCAAACGTTATCGTTCTTACATAGTCTTCCTGTTAACTTCTAGGTAAGTGAAACATCCAGCAGAAGATATGCAAGATTTAAGAAACATTGATATGTCATACTGATCGGAAACATTAATTTACGGTTAACAATTAAATCATCTTATTTCTTATATATTGTACAAGTAAACAGGATAAGTTTGAGATATGGGTTGAAAAGTGGTGTTAACGTAGAACTTTCCTTTGGTTTCCTGTGAGGAAAATGAACTTCAATGCTAATAAAAGTGTGCCCATCTGAATTATTCTTGTATGGCAGGCTGCAGAATATATCTCATTATGAAGCATAATCTTATATGTTATGCTTGTTTTATTGGTCTATTCACTGATGAGAGAATTTGCAAAATTAATAGAACTTTCAATTTGTGAAGAAATATCCTAATATTTGTACAATGACGAAGGATTACAGTGTAATACCTTAAAAATGATATTTATTAATAAATACTTTAACCTGAAAATTAATAAGCACTTTGATAAATAAACAAATAAATAAAATCTGATTGAGTGGTGTTACTCGGGCCAATTTCTCTTATGTATCATAACGGTAAAAACTAAAATAGCCACGAAAATCTACAGAGACCAAACCACACGTGTGTCAGAATAACTGGTTCGTGACTTCGTTCGCTACAACACAACAGTACATTACATACTCCACATTCTTCGGTTGAACTAGTTGAGTGAGTTCAGTTGTGTCTTAAAACAAGGGGAAGAAAAAAAAGAATCTCCGATTCTTCATAGAGAGAAGAGAGAGAGAGAGAGATAAAATCTCCAAATAATGCGAAGCATACCGTTGGGAATCTCTTCTCTCTCTCTTAACAGCCTCAATCTTAATGTCAAGAAACAAACACAACCACCCTTTTTCTCTTCTTCTTCTTCTTCAAGCTGCAGGGTTTCTCCTTCCCATGAATCAGCTTCACCCTCTAAATTCGGTACCTTTTTTCTTCACTTCATCTTCTTTTCATTTTCATTTGTTGCCAAATTTTGCAAGATTTTGTCTTTGTTTGTGTTATTTTGTAACCATAAATGCATAACTAACTGCTTGTCTGGGTCCAGTATTTTATTAAGTTTCACATTATATTTTACTATTCTTTTAATTCCAACTTTCATAGAGTAGCAATATAGAATAATTCTCTTAAGAAAGTCGTTTGCTATAAGTTTGAGTGTATCATATTTTGACCAAACCAGAAAAAAAAAAAAAAAAAACCTCTGCAGTGATTTTTTGGCTTTTCCTTTTCTTTTTGTAGGTGAAATTGTTTTTTTGTTAATTCTGTCTAATTAGATCTTGAATTATTTGATGGGAAATCTTCCAATTGATAGTTTTTCCTCAAAAATGTGCTGAATCCTATGAGGGTTATTTATTGTCTTTTGGTCTTTTCGGTTAAGTTTCCTATTATGAGCAACCCAACAGTGTTTCAAGGAGATCAATCCAAAACAATAAAAATAAATTAATACGGAGTTTGACGATTCTGTGTAGTTGCCCATGAGGGCTATAAGTGACTTTTTGAACTGTAGGAGTATGCAGGGCAAGCCAAGTGGTGGAATTATTTTCAAGAGTGTCTCCCGAGATTGTTGTCCGCGAGGCAAGGTTAGAGGATTGTTGGGAAGTGGCCGAGACTCACTGTAGCTGCTTCTTCCCTGATTATTCGTTTCCTCTAGACTTGATGCTGCGGGTTGACAGGTTGGTGGCAATGCTTTCTGGTTTCGCTGTACAGCTTGGTGGTAGGAGAACTTGTTTGGTTGCTGTTGTCGATAGCTCAATGGATGAAACCTTCTTTTTGGGAACTGAAGATTTCAAAATTGGAGGTTTTGATGGGAAATTCAGTCTCAATAGAGGTTATGTTGCTGGGATTTTAACAGTGGATACTGTGGCCAATTTCCTTCCAAGAAAAGGACCTCTCCGGCAGAGAAGGTGAGTTGAATGCATACGCTTGGGCTAATGGTTGGTGGGTTTTCTTTCATTTTTCCTCCTTGACTTGTTTAATCTTGTTTAATTTAGCTTGCCAGAGCATAGAAGTTAAATTATAATTTATTTATTTTCTTGTTCGTTTTGCCTGTATACAAGCATGGTTTCTTTTGTTATCTCTACAAATCTCAGGATAATGATATTGGATGTTTATTTACTTCAATTGTTATATAAAAATACCAACTCGATTTGTTGTTTTAGTAGATTGAATAATATTTTTGGCAGACCATTTGATTAGAAAGCTTACTGCATTTGATTATTATTAGTTTGCAGAATATAAAATAGAAGAAAAGAAGCTTGCATCTTATTCTTATTAGCAGAATATATTATCATTGGCAGAGCATAAACTATGATCTTTTCTTCTGGGTGACGGTGCTCGGTTTTCTGGCTCTTTTGTTGAATTTGTACTAGTTTCTGTTCCCATTGACTAACTTTGCTGGATAACTTGAAAATGCCTACCTTTTGCCTCTTTGTTTGGTATCAATTTGGTAAGACCCTAGTCACTCCTGCCCGTTTTCTTGCAACAAAAGGTTGTTTAACCCCAAGTCATCCTCTGCAAGACAGAAGCTTATTTAGTGCAGTAACTTGGACTCTTGATATATGAGCGCATGAAGGTCCCGCATCTTCAAGTTTCACAACTGATGATGTTTGAATTTCAGTTGGACACTAGATACCCCAATTACTAAGTAATTAGTAATTCCATGCCATGGAACAGAAAAGCTGTCTTCTGTGTGGTTCATTTAGTAGCTAACCTTTTTCTCGTACAAGACGCTAATGTTCCTTTCACAGGACTGGAATTGCATACATATCGAATGTCGCAGTTCGGGAGAAATTTCGACGGAAAGGAATAGCTAAGAGACTCGTAGCAAAGGCAGAGGCTCAAGCAAGGAGCTGGGGTTGCCGCGCCATTGCATTGCACTGTGATTTGAACAATCCTGGGGCAACAAAGCTATACAAAGGCCAGGGTTTCAAATCTATTAAGGTTCCAGAAGGAGCAAACTGGCCCCAGCCCAAGACCTCTCCAGATATTAGGTTTAACTTCATGATGAAGCTTCTAAAAACTCCGACGGCTGGTTAAATTTTTAGAAACTTGCAAAGAATTATTTAGGGAAAAAGAAAATTAGAAATAGTAGGAATTTGAAGTGGCTTGTTGTATGTACGTATGTATTCACGGGATAAGCTGCAAATGTCATGGCAACCACATTTATAGGCCTGTAATGTTGTGACAATTTCTTGTTTGTTTGTATAATAGATGAAGATGACATTGTCGTTAAGTTTATGCCACTTTGTTTTAAAAATATATATATTATTTGCTGATATTTTGGTGGTTCTACCATCTAGCTTTGTACTTCCTTGTTCCCGGTTTCTTAATTGTTACGCAACCTCACCTGCTTGTTTGAAGTGCAGGTATATCTTACTGTTAGGTTGACAATTGGAAGAAAGGAATATAAATAAATACGTCATGACCCACACAATTTTTGGGTTAAAAAAAAAAACACGTGTTAGGATATGATCCAGAGTTTTAAGGGTATGTTTGAGATAAACCATGTGTATACATTTTATCTGTTGTAGTTTTGCAATTAAACAAAAAGGCAACACTTTAATGTAAGTCCTGAATATGGCTCATGTTAGAATATGGTTCAAATTATTAGACTAATTCTACTTTTTACTTATATTTGTGACAATCGGAGCCTTTCTTTCCCCATTTTGAAGTAAATTTTTCGTCATTTCTCATTGTTGTCCCAGTTAGAAATATTCGAGAAAAGATAAATTGTATTATTTAAAAATTTAATATTAAATACTGAATATAATTATTAATATTGTGTAATAAATAAAAGAGTAGAAAAAGATTACAAACACATAATTTATAGTGGTTCAACAAACTTGGCCTACATTTTCTCTTTTGATTTTGGTTCACTATTGAGGTTTGACTACCTTTTTATTTTTATGGATTAAGTGAAATCCAATATAACTCTTTCTTATAGTTAAGGGTAATCGTACACTTTCTTTTTTTCGAATGAAGAGAAACTCAATACAATATATATTTAATCCTAATAAAGATAAACTCACAACAATCAGAAATAAAATTTTATTTTTAAATCTCTCATACTATAGCAAATATCTTAATAAGTTTGCACAAAAAATTTTCTCTCACAAATAATTTTCTCTCACAAAAAAAGTACAAAGAACAATTACAGTAGAGAGAGAATATATATTTACGTTAAGAAATTAAGAGAAATGTTCAATAATTTGCCAAATATGTTCAATTAATTATTCTTGTCTTGAAATCTTATATTTATACTTATTCTTCTTGTGAAGACCTTTGTGTTTAACAGTTTTATTTGGCAATATTAATGCTCGCCATTAATGCTACAAAAGTTACCGTTGAGTTTTAAAAATATCAAGAAGTATCAATCTGTTCAACTAAAGTATCGATCTGTTCATGTCAAATTTGAATCTGAACTTATTTTCGATCCCAAGTATCGACCTTTTTTTCTTCACTTATCGATCTAATTGAGTTCGTAAATAATTTTAAAGTCTCTAACTTACAATGTATCGATCTGGTTCAACTCGTAATTATATTCGAACTCTCGAGTTTGCAATGTATAGATTTCTTCAATACATGTATCGATCTAATTCGCCTTATAAATATTTTCCAACTCTTGGGTCTACTACGTATCGATCTCTTCATCACACGTATCAATCTGATTTATCTTGTAATTATTTTACAACTCTTGAGTCTGCAAGATCATATGACTCTAAATATCTATCCTCTCTACCTGTATCGATCTGAGTACTCCAGGTATTGATCTAGTTTACTTGGTAAATATTTTTGAACTCTCGGACTTGCAAAGATATTGATCTCTTAAACTCTGAAAATTGATATTCTTTAAGTGTATCAATCCGTGATGTCAAAGTATCGATCCGTGATGTCAAAGTATCGATCCGTTTTGTGAAAGGGTCGATCCTTTGCCTCTAAGTATCGATCCTGTTAGCTAATAACACTTCTCACAAAATTATTTACCCTACTCATAAGTACATTCACATACAATTTTCTTAATTGTTAACACACTCAAATGTATTTTATTTTTCATAAATTGACTTTATAACAAATTTGTTCATCATCGAAAACACAAAGTTATATATTATGATATCATTAATTTCAAATCAAGATTGCTAACATGATATCATCAATCTCCCCTTTTTTTATGATGACAAAACATTGTGTATTTTTATAATTTTAGTGAATTTAAGTTCTATTTAAAGACTATCGAACTTCCTCTTAAGAATAATTAAGTTAAATTTTCTCTCATTAAGGTCTATAGAGTTTATATTCTTCCTCCTAAGTAAATAAAGTAAAACGTCTCATTTTATTTTACCTTGTTGTCAGATTGACTCATTTCTTCCTTTTTGTCAAGCTTAAAAGTCTAAATTATGTTATCAATTTCTTCCTTTTTGAATAAAGTATGTTCCTAAGCTTAAAAGTCTAAATCATCTTCCTAATTGAATAAATTATTCAAATTATTCTCCCCTTTTTTTTGTTAGCAATCAAAGAAAGAAGTGAAAATATGAATATTCAACAAGATATAAAAACATATAAGACAAAAATAAGCAAATATGAATAAAGGATCTGTATTAAGCATAAAATTGTCACTATAATGTAGATAGTACAAACAACCAAAGTGAACAAGCCATTGGCAAATTACAAGCAATCCATACAAGACAAAAATAGATAGCCACATATCATAAACATCCTAAGATCTCATCGGAACTACTGTTGTCTACGTCGACATAATGTGATGCACTTGGTTGTGTAACGTATGGAGATTGATAGCGGGAGGCGGTGGTCGAGGTGTTGATGTAATGGCAGTTGGTCTTCGATATGGGGTTGGTGTTGAGCTTCCAGCCAAGCTTTGCATAAAGCGCCGAGTTTCTTTGCGAAACTCAAGTCTGAACCTGACAAGCTATTATCCCGTGATCGCCCCATGCTAAATGCTCCTCTATCTTATACATTTTGGTTGTCACTAAGGTCTCTAGACTTATAAGCCTCTCATCAAAATTGGTCATTTCGGTGTCAATCCATTCTTCAATAGCAATAATCTTAGCTTGAATATCCTTCAAGATAGCCAGCATTACTGAGTGAGAAGGTGAGGGTTGTGTTGCTTGTGGAGAAAGAGGTGTCGATGCTGCTGCCTCAAGCACATCTATAAGAATCGGTTGATCATCTTCTGTTTAAGGCACAAGTTCATTTGTTGGTTGCTCCCGTGGCTCCGCTGAGCCTACTCTTGGCATGAGGTGCCTATATCTAGCCTGAAGCACTCATTCGTCGTCTACATTCTGCTCATAATGCATATAATGCAGTGTGGTTTTAGATAATGTCACGGCAACCGAAGGCTTTATGTTATCAACCCTACCGTAAATCTATAAAGGACTTTTGTGAATAAGACTTAAGATTACGTAGCCGTAGTATAAATGGCTAGCTTTCGTCATCGTGGTCTTTACCATGGCGTAATGTTCCAAGAGATCAAATTAGATCTACACCTCTCTATGATTTACTGCATCCACCACGTCTTCATAGATCATTTTCGAAAATCGACTAAAACGAGTGTTGAGGTTATAAGACACTATTAGATGGAGAATTCGCTCATGAAGGCCTAGTCGTACTGGTTTATTGTTGACTTTCGTCATGTCGAGATTCTTGAAGATAACTTTGCACGCTTCTAACTATTGAAAGAGATTAGTCGGGTATGCATGAATTACCTAGGATAGAACACTGGCATTAACCTAAAATTCATGTCATCCAATCATGCTTGTGAATTCTGTCATTCTCATTCTTCTTGAATAAAGGTCCTTAGCATCTAAATTCGAATAAAATATTTTGACAACACTATCAAAATATTTTCCCTTTTGGTTGAGATAATTTATTCACCGAAATTCTTCAAAAATTTTGAGATTCGAAAAACATATGGAATGTAGAAAGTTAAAATCTAGTACTTGTTTAGGAAACACTTTCCGATTAAAGTAGATGGTGAGGTATCGATCCTCGACCTTTGAGTAAGGAAAATCATGATTTAAAAATGAGGTATCATTCATTCTTTGTCGTTTGTGTTGAATAACCTTTGGATTTTTTGTTCTAGGTATATTCGAGCTTATTTTTGGATTATTTGAGAAGCCTGAAAGATTTTGAGTATCAATGTGTTTTAATAACATATCAATCAATTTTAAGAATATATCGATTCGTTTTAAGAATGTATCAATCTGTTTACAAATATGAAAACTGATGTATCTATTTGTCTCGATGAAATATCGATATTTATCAAGGTAAATAGAAAGGTATCGATACTTGTATCAAATTTATTGGTGTGCATTTAATTTTGGCAGCTATTTAAGAGACTTTTCAAATTTTTGAGATGCACATAAATAACTCATTTAATGTGCAGTTATTTTGCGCCAAAGTATTGATCTGATTGTTAAATGTATCGATGCATTCTTGAACTAATTTTTAGTGTCGATACATATATAAGATCGTGTTGTTCTTAGGTCAAAAATTCATTAAAGTATTACGTTTACAAGAGTGTATCGATCTGTTTATGAGATATCGATACCGTTAGAACAAGTAATAAATCCGAATGTGTCCAGAATTAGAATTAAACACACTATCAAGTACAAACACATTCAATCATGATTCAATCAATTTTCATCATTTCTAATTCATTTTTAATGGCACAGAAACAATCTCTATCAAATAGCTTAGTAAAAATATCGATTAATTGATGATTTGTGTTGACATGTTCTAAGCATACATCTCCTTTACTAACATGATCTCTAATGAAATAGTGACGGATTTTTATGTGCTTAGTTCTAAAGTGATTCACATGTTTCTTAGTCAACTTAATAGCACTTGTATTGTTACATAAAATGGGAATTTGACTAAGGTTTAATCCATAATCTTACAATTGATGTTTTATCTACAAAAGTTGTGCACAACAACTACCTACAGATACATATTATGCTTCAGTGGTAGAAAATACAACTGTGTTTTGTTTCTTACTAAACTAAGATACTAGTGTATTTTAAAGAAAATAGCAAATACCACTTGTACTTTTCTATCTACTTTGCATATTCTATAATCTGCAACCGAATAATATTTTAAGCTAAACTCACCATCCTTTGGATAAAACAATACTAAGTTAGGTGTAGCTCTCAAATATCTAAATATTCATTTTACAATTGTAAGGTGAGATTCCTTAGAATTAGATTGAAACCTAGCACATACACATATCTCATAAAGAATGTCGGGTTTAGAGGCGGTCAAATAAAGTAATGAACCTATCATACCTTTATACAACTTTTGATCTACATTCTTTCATATTTCATCTTAGTCTAAAAAGGTAGATGTGCTCATCATACTCATTTCAAATTCTCATTTCTTAATGTTAGAAAATTAAATGCAAAAGATTTATTAGTACTTCCAAAAATGACGTCATCAACATAAATTTAAACTAATAAAATATCATCATTTTTTATTTTGATAAAAAGCGTAGTGTCAACACTTCCCCTCACAAAATTATGTTTTAGTAAAAATTCACTAAGTTTTTCGTATCAAGCTCTAGGTGTATATTTTAAACTATAAAGTACCTTAGTAAGTTTGTAAACATGATTTGGAAATTTATAGTTTTCAAACTCGAGAGATTGTTCTTCATAAATTTTTTTATTTATAAAACTATTTAAAAATGCACTTTTAACATCCATTTGATAGAGTTTGAAATTTTTAAAACATGTAAAGGCTAAGAACATTCTAATGGTTTCTAATCTAACTATGGGTGGATAAGTTTCATCATAGTCTATTCCCTCTTCTTGACTATACCCTTGTACGACTAGTCTAACTTTGTTTTTAGATATATTCTCATTCTTATCAAGCTTATTTCTAAATATCTACTTGGTACTAATGGCTGGATAATCATTAGGTCTATGTACCAATGTCCAAAAATTCATTTCTTTGGAATTAATTTAACTCATATTACATGGCTATTAACTAATTTTCATCCTCTAGAATTTCTTCAATTTGTTTTGGTTCAATTTGATAAACAAATGATAAATTTTGAACTTCTTTTAAGTTTTCATTAATTTCTCTTATTCTTCTTCTAATCTTGACCTCTTGTGAAGAACTTCCTATAATTAACTCTTTTGGATGGTTAGATACAAATTTTCATACTTTACGAAGTTCTTTAATGACTTCCTCTCTTTCCACAATTCATTTTCCATTTTCTATAGATATATTTTTTAAATTTAAGTTTTCTAAGTTTTGAATAATCTCTAATTCTTTTTCATTTTTTTAGCAATTAATTTAGTAAAGTTAGAATCAAATTCGTCAAATGTGACATGTATGATTTCTTCCACGACTTGAGTTTTCTTATTAAAAACTCTATAGGCTTTGCTTTTAGAGAAATACCCCAAAAATATTCCATGGTCAGATTTAGACTCAAATTTTTTAATATTGTCTTTAGTATTAAGAATATAGCAATTGCATTTAAAGACTCTAAAACATTTAATTTTTGGTTTCCTTTAGAAAATAAGTTCATATGAAGTCTTGTTTATAATTTTTCTTATTAGAACCTTATTTGTTATATGACATGCAATGCTTATAGTTTTGGCCTAAAAATATTCAGCTAAATTATACTCACTAAGCATGGTTTTATCAATTTCTTGTAAGGTTCTATTCTTACTTTCAGCAACTCCATTTTATTGTGGGGTTCTAGGTGCAAAAAGTTATGAGAATATCCATTCTTAGCACAAAGATTTTTAAAATCTTTATTTACAAACTCTCTACCTTAATCACTCTTAATCTTTACAATTTTATAACATATTTCGTTTTGAATTTTCTTTGAGAGTATTTTAAATGTTTTAAAAATATTACTTTTGCTTTCTAAAAAGAATACTCATGTAAATCTAGAATAATCATCAACAATTACATATGCGTAAAGCTTTCCTTCTAAGGAAGCAACTCTATTAAGTCCAAAAAGATTCATATGTAAAGGCTCTAAAGGTCTAGTAGTAAAAATTATGTTTTTGGATTTAAAGGATATCTTGTTTTTCTAGTTGACATGAACCACATACTTTATCTTTTGAGAATTTTAAATTTTGAAGGTCTCCTAATAAGCCTTGTTTATCTAGTTTTCGTAAGAGATCAACGCTACAATGTCTTAACTTTTTATGTCACTTTCACGAATTATCACATAGAACTTGCAAACAAATATCATTTAATTCATTTGAGTTTCTAGTTTTATGATACATCATTATTTCTAGGTTCATAAAATAGTTTATTAGCATGCTCATTTAACAATTCACAACTATATTTAAGAAATATAACTTTGTAACCACAATCACACAATTGACTAATGCTAAGCAAGTTATACTTCGAGCCTTCAACGAACAAAACATCTTTAACTAAAATTGAGTTAATATCAATGGTTCAAATATCTTTCACCTTACCTCGGCTATTGTTTTCAAAAATCACATTTTTTTCTTTCCTCTTTTTTTATATGAAGAAATAGCATTTTATTTTCCGTCATATGTCTTAAGCAACTACTGTCTAGGAACCGCCTTTTCTTGTACTTATTGCTCTTCACATAAAATTCCTATAAAATAGACAAGTTTATTTTGGTACTCAAGTGACTTTGGATCCATAAATATTAGTTCTACCCTTGAAAGTCTTGGTCATTTTAGCATGCATGATTTTTTTAAGTTTTGTGTCTTTAAGTACCCACATCATCTTAGAACCATTATATGTATTTTTTTTTTATGTGGACATGTGTTATTATAATAGTTTTTCATATTGCAATAATGACAAATAATAATAAAAAAAAGTCATTTATTGAAAAGATTTTATGAAATAGTTAGCATAAACCTTTTGTTTTGCTTCTTGTTTGTAACCAAGTCCAGTTTTATCAAACAATAATATTTTGCTAGCTAAAAATTTATCTAAGAACTTTTTTTCTTATGTAAATTTTGCTAACATCTCTTTAAGAGAGATTATCTCATCCTTCAAGGTTTTGTTTTCATATTTTAATGCGTCAATTTCTTTAAACATGCTAGATTCATTTTTTATTTCAAGTTCTTTAACTCTTAGTTTTAATGAATCATTTTCTTTTGGAATCATAGAGTTCTTTTTCTTTACTTCTTTATGTTTTACATACAAATCCTGAAAATCATCTCTAAGTTCATCATACAGTGCACCCAAATCATCATTCAATAAATCGTCATTATCACTACTTAAGTATGTATCATAATATAAAGAGTTTTGATATAAAAAAATTACATCATCTTCTTATTTTCCCATAAGGCAGAAATCTACTCACTCATTTTCTGATAAAGAAGTATTTTTTTCACTAAATGAGTCATCCCATGTGACTTTCATTACCTTCTTCTTCTTCTTCTTGTCCTTTTTATCTTTCCTTAGTGGGCATTCAGATCATGTATGCCTTGGTTTCTTGCATTTATAGCAAATGATTTCCTTCTATTTCTCTTTTTCGTTGTTCCTCTTGAACTTGTCGTTTCTTGGATAGTCTTATTTTATCTAATTTCTTCCCTTGGGCCTATCTTTGTTAAAGTATTTCTTCAATTTTTTGGCCATAAGAAGTAACTCATCTTTATTAGATTCTTATTCACTTTCATCTTCTTCCTCTTCCTTTTTAGTACTCTTTAAGGCAATGTTCTTCATTCTTTTTTCTCTATCTTTGTCCTCATTTCTTTTACCTTTCAGTTCGTACATCATGAGTGATCTGATAAACTCTTCAAGTAGCAAGATTCTCAGGTCCTTAACTTCCTTAATAGCTATCACTTTAATTTTCCAACTTCTAGGCAAACTTCTTAGGATTTCGTCACAATATCTGCATTAGAATAAGATCTACCAAGAGTTTTTAGTTCATTAGTAATGTTAATAAAATTAGTGAACATATCTATTATGCTTTCATGTAGCTTCATTTTGAACAATTCATAATCATGAACTAGCATACTAATTTTTGAATCTTTAACTCTACTTGTTCCCTTGTGTGTAACTTCTAACATGTCCCAAATAGATTTAGCTATTTCACATCCAAAAATCCTATTAAATTCATGTCTATCTAAAACACAATAGAGGATGTTCATAGCCTTCTCATTTAAAGTGAAACGGTTTCTCTCTTCAGTGATCCATTCACTTTTAGGCTTTAATTTTCTTTTCCTAATCCTCTCATCCTCTATCGAATGGAAAGTACCCATTTTTTATTATGTTGAGGATTTCAAAATCTAATGTGGTTAAAAAGATTTGCATCCTTTTTTTCTAGTATATATAATCAATCTCATTAAAGAATGGTGACTTATTTGTAAATTGTCTCTCAACTACTTGTCCTGCGTTGCTGCTAGATGTCATTTTAATCTACTTCTCTAAATTATAAATCCTATTAAATAGAATTAGACTCTGATATCACTTGTTGTCTTAATTAGCAATATCCAAGAAGAATGTGAATTAGGTTATTTAAAAATTTAATCCTAAATATTTAATGTAATTATCAATATTGTGCAATAAATAAAAGAGTGGAGAAAGAGATATTGCAAACACATGATTTATAGTGGTTCGGCAAGCTTAGCCTAAGTTCACTCTTTCAGTTTTGACTCACCACCGATGTTTTAACTATCTCTTTGTTTCTAAAGATCAAGTGAAACCCAATTCAACTTTTTCTTATGGTGAAGAACAATTATACACTTTCTTTTCTCGAGTAAAAGAAAAGAAACTCAATACAATCTTCGTTTAATCCGGATGAAGATAAACCCACAACAATCAAAAATGAAATTTTGTTTTTAAAACTCTCACATTAGAGCAGATATCTCAATAAGCCTGCACAAATAATTTTCTCTCACAAAGGAAGTACAAAGAATAATTACATTAGAGAAAAAAAAAAGTATATTTACATTAAGAAATCAAGAGAACTATTCAATGATTTATCAAATGTACTCAGTTAATTCATCTTGTCTTGAAATTTTTTATTTATACTTATTCTTCTTGTGAAGACCTTGTACCTAACAATTTTATTTGGTGCAATTAATGTTCGCCATAAATGTTTCAGAAGTTATCATTGAACTTTAAAAATGTTAGGAAGTATTAATTCGTTCAGCTAAAGTATCGATCCGCTCATACCAAATTTGAATCTAGACTTGTCTTTGATCTCGAGTATCGATCATTTCTTCCTCACGTATCGATATGGTCGAGTTCGTAAATAATTTTAAAGTCTCTGACTTATAATGTATTAATCTATTCTTCAGATGTATCGATCTGGTTTGGCTTGTAATTATTTTCGAACTTTTGGATTTCCAATGTCGATATCTTTTCAGCACATGTATCAATTTGATTCACCTTATAAATATTTTTCAACTCGCAAATCTGTAACGTATCGATCTCTTCATTACACATATTGATCTGATTTGTCTTGTAATTATTTTACAACTGTCGAGTCTGCAACGTATTAATCATGTGGACTCTGAATATCGATCCTCTTTACATGTATCAATCTGAATACTCCAGATATCGATTTGGTTCACTTAGTAAATATTTTTGAACTCTCGGACTTGCAAAGATATCAATCTCTTAAATTTTGAACATCAATCTTCTTTAAATATATTGATATGTGATGTCAAGGTATCGATTCATTTTGTGAAATAGTTGATTATTTAGTTTTAAGTATCAATCTTGTTAAATTAAAAACAAATTCTTTAAAGAAAATTGTTTAATATGCTCGTAAGTACAATCACATATAATTTTATTAATTCTTAACACACTCAAATATATTTTATTTTTCACAAATTAAATTAATTTTATAACAAATTTGCTCATTGTCAAAAACATAAAATTACAAATCATGATATCACCAATTTCAAATCAAAATTGTTAACATAATATCATCACTCATGACATGTTCCAAGTTAAGATACTTAGTTGTAGTCTCAATAATTTCTCAATGAGAATTCTTTTCATTTTCATAGGCCGTGATTTCAAAGTATTCCAAGAAGCAGAAATTATGGATTTATATGCATATTTTTATTGTGAATTGTAATTATCCGAAGAACCCAAATAATGCATCTAGATGTATGTGAAATAACTGGTAGCTAGTAAGCAGCTGTAATTGTGCGAAGCATGAGCTCAAGTCACACGTCTAACCAAAATTGCAATGTATTATTATGAACAATGATCACATTGCTCCCGCGAATTCAGAATGCTGTTTGGAAATTTATCTTATTTATCTCTCTAAAACTCAAAACCTGGAACATGCAGTGACCTCATAACATTAGTACAGCAATGTTCTGGTACAGACAACATATGTGTTTACAAGACTTCAGCTGCACATCCATAAGCTCCAAACTAAGTCGCCAAAGTTGCAGATTGGCCACACTGCAGATGATGTCCATATAGACACTTACACATGCAAGCTAACATTCAGAATGTACTGCTTAGCATGATTGCACGAATTTGTCCAAGGATGAAGTGTCCAAAGCTTGGAACTCCTTAACAGCAGCAGCCACGGCAAGTCCAAGTTTCACGGCATCTTCTTTGCTTGGTGCCTGCAGTATTTATGATTTATGTTAGTTGCAACTTTACCAATGATTGTAACAGCTTCTGCAAGGGCTAGAACTTTTATACCTCAATATTCAGGGGAAGAACGGGATCATGAAGTGAGAGTCTCAAAAGAAACCACCCACCAAAGCCAGAAACTCGAACCTGTTTCAGAAGACAGAAAAATGAGGAAATCATTAGGGATACAATGAAATCGAAAGGACCATATTTTTTGGGAATAATTTACTCTGTTCAACTAAATACTGTGCTAACAGTAGCCCCAAAGTCTATAAAATTGGTTCTTACAGTCAAGTTCAAAACATACCCCTTCATAGTTAACGGGAGCTTTCTTAAGGTTTGGATCTGAATCTGTACAGTTCTCCAAGTGTTTCAGTACTGCCTCACCATAATCACGGAAAGATCTGAAATTTCCTGTTTATTAGCCACTTGAACAGCAATAATACATGCACAACTACCCACAGACAGCAAATATATACAGAAACATACCCTCCTTTCAGATCTGGGTGGTTTTGATCGATTTTCAGTCTCAACTCCGTAGCAAATCCTGGTTCTTCCAGACCTTCTACCAGATCAGTCAAAACTTTACTACCACCACCACTTCCAGCAGCTCTGGCTGAAGCAAGTTTATTTAAGAGTTTAACCTATATTTAAGACAGCATTGCATGAGATGGTCAGATTAACAAACATTAGTATCAATTCCTTAGTTGATTTATAATGACAATTCTAATATGCTAAATGAAGCTAAAAACAAAATGCTATGCCAAAAGCATACCATAAGATATGCACCATCATCAAGCCAGTGATTCTCCTTGAGAGCTCCATGGCCACTGGTTTCAATAGCCAGATGTGACTCCTCCCCAATAGAGTTCTGTTAGCATTGCTGTCAGTTCAGTTTGGAATATTCCAAAAGATGTAGTAGAGAACTTAAATGACTACACAACAAGATCACATGCTCCAACGAAAACTGAAAAATATCAAATTATGACACAGCAAGAAGCCAGCGTCAAAATCTAGATATTTCATTCAAAACAACAAATGCAAAAAGGATGCAGAGAATGTCTTTAGCTCAATTCAGTCTCCCAACCTTTTTTTTATGCAAAAAATATCTCGACGAGTGTATATATATAAATTTAAAGTAAGAATACTATGGATATACTTGTATTAAAAAAGAAGTGAAAACTAAAAAAAAACCAAGTTACAAACATAAATTTCAGAATTGAGAGGGAGCGTTTATATTCTCCAACTAAGACACCCTCCTGTGCAATTTTTCATCATTCACAGTGTAAAACTTTCTTTTTTTTTTGGTCATTCACAGGTTGAGGTTACTTAAAATCAGTTCATATTATAGTTCTTCAAGTTCACTCTCTAGTAAAACATCAGCTAAACCTTATTGCCATACACCTTTCTAAAGCAAATGAAATACAAGCTATAAGTCAGGCACTCTGTTGGTAACTGCTACTTCATGTACCGATGGATCATATGACAGAGACTGATGACCAGTAGAAAGTTAATAGTATAGAAATGAATAGCCAGAATTATTGCTGGAAGTATTTTGCTGTTTGTCAAATTTCTATTTTAATTCCATGCCTTCTTGGATCAAATATATCAGATCCAGTACCTTCATTGTACACTTCCCACTTCTTAAAACTCATCCCGTAGAAATAAGACATTTCAAAATCAATCTTACCAAACGAATAGCTTCATCAATGACATTTTTATAGCCTCTTTTGAACCGGTGGTGCTTTCCTCCTAAAAGAAATTGGAAATGGTTAACAAATTCATTCTAGAAAATGAATAAAACGCATCTCAGTTTTTGTTATACCAAGTTTCTTCTCAATGAAAGTTGTCAGTCCATCTGAAGTCACACTATCTGTAACAATAGTTGTTCCTGGATGCTGAAGGAAAGATAAAGAATGAGCCATAACGGTGAGATCAAAAAAGATTCATGTTTAGGGGAAAAAATGGAATACACAGAGATATGAAAATCTTACTTCTTCAAGAACAATGGCAGACATAAGGGCAATCAGACGATTCCGGTTAAACTCACGACCAGTGGAATCAACAGCAGCAGACCTTTAAAAACATTATCAAAAGTCATGATTTAACACATTGCATTAAAATATATAAAACAAATAAAAAGTGTATGAATAATCATTACCTGTCAACATCAGTGTCAAAGATAATCCCAAAATCAGCCTTGTTATCAAGCACTGCCTGAATAATAGCTTTCATTGCTGCCTTATCCTCTGGGTTAGGAATATGATTCGGAAACATGCCTGATCCCATGAAAACTTAATTCAAACACCCAAAACATCAAAGCCCAACTAGAGATTCACTGAATTGCAGAATGATATATTACCATCTGGCTCCAAGAACTGACTACCAGAAGTTACAGCGCCCAGAGGCTCAAGCACTTTAGCCTGAGAAAACATTGAAATTAAACATTATATCAGAAAGGAGAATCAAAGCAACTCAACAATCTGATGAAATACAAAATACTTAATTTATCATGTGATCACATACTTCCAACCAGTTAAAAATCGAACACATGGCTAGAAAACTGTTGCAATAGAAACTCTATGACCATTTTTATATGAGAAAAAAAAAGGCTATTAATGGGCCCTTCCACAACGGCATAGAGTATCTGGTAATTATAGGATCAATACAAGTACAAGGCAAACTATAAATAGTATGCAGCACACGAAGAAAAAAAAAGAAAAGGTCTCTTTTACTAAACCCAGGATCTTCTAGACCTCAGGTGATGAGAGATCCTCTGGAACAATTTAGCTGCTTACAAAACAAGAAATTCATCCATAAAACTGGAAATCAATCAACAAATAATTGGTCTAGATGACAATGAAGACAATGACAGCAGCAGGCGAAGTCAATGATTTTAATTTCTAAGACTAAAAGCCAAAGATGTGGATTGAGTAATTCTATTTCAGAAACAAATCATTATATCTGCAACTGAAAATTTCAATCACATTGCAAATGCAACTTACTGCAAAAAATCCTCCTGCTCCATTCCCAGCATCAACAACAATATGGAACCCCTCCAATGGCTTCTCTAAGAGTTGACAACACCAAACAACAATTAGAAAAAAAACAACTAAATCGTCTAGTGCAAAAAAATTAAGTATAATTTTTTGATTGATGACAAGGCACAGTAAAATGTAAAAGAAACTAGACACATAATAATAATGCTAATTCGGCTTATGTTTGCCATAAACAGTGTAATAAAGATGAAATCAATCAACATATATAGTTTCACCACAACTGAACATTTCAGAGAGCTATTAGTACCTATATTTCCAGCAGCTATGCGGACTGCCTTCACAAGATCATATGTATATACAGTCATGTAATCAACTCTCTTAACTGAAGTGGAAGTTTGCTTTTCTGAAATTGTTAAACCTTCAACAATAAACTTTTTGCATATATCTGCAGCTCGCTCCAGGATGTCTTTGATATCAGCTTTCCCAAGCCCTCCAGCATTTGTGAAGAATTTGAACCCATTCCTATTGTAAGGTAGATGACTAGCTGCTCGCAAGATAGAAAGCTTCGTCAGGAGAAAGTAATCTTTAGAAAGAATAGGAAAAAAAATACACTGCATAACATTAAATAGTGCAAATCAAAAAATCACTTAAATCTTAATCCAATGAAACCATGCATCCGAATTTTCAGGCATGTGTAAGACTAAAGATCCATATTTAATAGAAGAAGAACATGTAAACACTACCTGTAATCATAATAGCCCCATCTACAGGACATAAAAATCCATCGTCTTCAGTGAGCGTGCTATTGAACATTGCTGGTGTAGACGCTAAACTACACAAGGCAAATGGCATGAATTAGATGACTAGTCATAATTAGTCAATAAAAGAAACAAGTTTCTTTATGATGGAAGGAGTAAACGCATAGTATATAAGTGAAAGATTGATTAAAAAGAAAAATGGGAAAACCAAATCATCACTGGATCACTAGAGCCAGAGTTACACCCAGTGAAAAATAAGCAGGATCACTGCTACAATTGCAGGGTCAACTAAACTACGGCTTTGTTATTACATTATATTAAAAAAGCAAAACTTAACATCTAATGGTCTAAGTCACTAAATTATGCTAAACTTCAGCCAATGTTCTACCCCAGCCAAAAAGTAAACCCTCTCCTGTTATAAAAATTCATATCAGTCCAATTTTGAACCAGTTTATAAGCAATTATGCCAAACCTGCCTGACTTAGACTGGACAACATGAGTTTTAATTGAAGCATCAACACACCAGCCAGACCTGTAAATGGGCAGCAGCTGGGCTCGCTTGGGCCCATCAACATTCACATGAAATATACCAGAGTACAATGCAAGATTAACAGAAAAGTTCAAAGAATCAGTGTAAACCTTAGAGAATCATTACCCACCCATATTGAACAACATCCAGACCTGCCCCAGCAATGCCTCGAGAAGCAGCATCCTGTAAGTTATAGAAGAACATATATAACATTGGGAAAAGTATGCATTAACTCTATAACTCAAACAAGAGAACAACACAATAAGCCACATAGAAAATTAGTTCCATGCATAACTAAACATGTGTTGTTGAAGGTACAAATTATCCAAGTACATGTGTCATGAACATCAATAGAACACGCAACAAATCAACTTAGAGGTGCCAAATGAATTTCTTGCAATCAAGAAAACTTTCCAACTACCCGCTAGAATTGCCTCAGGCACAAACTTCCATTTTACAATGGGGTAAAAAGCTACCTGTAACATTTGCGCAGATATGCGAGAATCATGGCCAATGGAAACTTTCAAACGTTTGGAAGCATCAGCCTTTTTCTTTTCCCTTAGCCATGCAGCAAAGCCAGCAGCTATTGCTTCTGTCACAGGTTCAGTGAGGCTGACACTTTCCCCCTCAACACCAGCAACAGCAACACCACGAATATCACTGTGTCGTCATTAGGAGAATGAACAGAAACATTCTACAATCAGCAGAGCTTCAAACAACCAGATAAAACTAAGGATTTACTAACAGTATTGAAATTATAACTTATATAGAACTCTTTTGAAACTTTCATGCTCAACTTCTACAGACTACTAACTACAAAATGAACTAAAAACAAGGTAGTAAAGATTACACATCAGTTACAGGGGCCTTCTTAATTACATCTACATACATTCATCTATTACAGAAACTGGCACAATTTCAAATCAAGAAAATTATACTATCCATTTTCCTTGAAGATTGATACCAGCAGAGAATAGTTGAAAATCAGGGCAAAGATAGTGAGATAGCCTCCTCACCTGCCATTTTGAAGCTTAAGAAAATCAACTTTGTCAAGACCTGGTACTGCAGTAGTAGATGGAGCAGCTGCAACGAAAAAAGGTAAAATGAGAAACATGAATTCAGCAGGGGCAGAAGATTATAGGTTTGTAAAAAGTTGTTAGATAGCAAATTAAATCGAGCAGTATCATTCTACAAACAAGTCTCCACTACTAACACAACAAAATGGCACATTGAAACTTAAAAGGTGGATAACATTTGATGCATACTGACAATAAAAAAATAGTGAAATTTTCATTTTATGGTCAAAATGCAACCACTGCATTTGATATCAACCTGGGTAGTGAGAATCTAGAACAGACCGTTGCAGTAAACAATTCTTTGGTTGACAAAACCACTCTGGTATTTGGATAGGTTGCGCATTTGCATGGAGGAGATGCCAGTCCATGCCAACTTCCCTCCTTGCAAGGGAAGCAAGCTGCGCATATAAGGGGCACCACAGTCCCTTCGGTGTAGGGTCCCGGACTGCCTACATTGTTGGTAAGTCTGTGCTACAAAAACATTATGAGCAACCTTCCCTGACATTGCTGCATAAGAATTTACGATTTTATCAGATCCAACTCTCGTAAATGCTTGATGAAACATTCATTGCTTATGTCACTGCTATTGCAGGATTTCCTGGATTTTTTAGGCTATTGTTTTTATCGGAGGGTTATTCATCATGTTGAAGTACAAGACCAGGAGGCAAACAGCATTTAGATGCCATCATCACCTTTATTGTGTGCTCTCGAAGGGTTATCACACATAAGTACAGCACAAATACAAATCTAATAAGTTGGTAACATATTATGGCATCACTCTTAATAGTCAAAAATCATCAAGGGACATTTGGCTTGCAATTTTGAACACAGTCTTTGAAAACCAAATTATGATTCAGTGTTTATATACTACAATTTCACTAGAAAACAAGAAAAACAAATTCTCACTGTTTTCAGCTGTTTCTGAAAACTCTTAATCAACCATATTTCCTAAATTTTTTATGCACCCTGTTCTCAAAAACAAAGAATTGTAATCAAATTGTATATCAAATAGGCATTTAAATTATTATATATTTGTTTTAAAAAGACATCAATATTTTCTGTGCCAACGTATACAACAATGAGAAGAAAGGCAGACAAAAAAAGTTATCTTGAATTTGCATCCATGGCTGTATTTGAACTTGGCACCACCAAAATTTATCTTTAGTCCAACATAATATTGATGGAATTCATTTTATTTATCCAGCAACAACAAAGTTCTCCTTTAAGCATTTCCCACCAAAATCATAATCTAGATGTTCCGCCTCGTCTATTTATCTATTAACTACATTATTATCCATTCTCCACCAGTTTTCTCCGTTTAACAATTCAATCATGAAAACAAATATATGCAAGCAGAAGAATCATAAGCAATGGCTGCTACTGTAAGCAAAAATGTAAGCATCAGCAACAAAACACACAAAAGTTCTCCCTAATCTCACACAAAAGAATTCTCTAACTTAATTCTAAAAATATATAAGCTCGATAAATCAAAATCAAACAAATAAATAAATTCGTCAACCGTTAATAGTATGGCGAGATTAGAAAATAAAATAAAAAATAAAAGCAATGAAGAAATGTTAAAGCTACAACACGATTAATAGATAAAGAATGAGAAAACCGAGTTCAGAACTTCACCTGACATTTTTGCTTTTGATAGTGAAGATCGAGAGAGAAAAGAGCGGAGAAACTGAGAGATTACGATGGAAGAAGACGAAGAAGTGTACTCGGTGCGGTGTTTTAATATACGCCACCTGTCAACAACGGTGTTTTATATGCGAATATTGCAATCTGGCTGCATATTTTTATTTTTTAATAAAAAAGGCAATAGGTAATGAAAATTGTATAAATTAATTATTTATAAATAATTAAAATTAAAGCTCAAATTTTATAAAATGATTACTCTAAAAAGGAAAATGTTTTATTATATTGATTTAAGCTTGAAAAATTATTAATAATATATATTGAAATTTCTTGACATCGATGATTGATTTATTTTCATATTAATTTTATTTAATTTTAGGAAAATAATTTATTTAATTTAAAATTTGGAATTTAATAAAAATATCCAAATACTAATTAAAATATATTTTAAAATAC
>JAXCLQ010020075.1:991-33025 GCA_035584115.1 Cedrela odorata | reverse complement strand
AAACATACCTAGAATTGTGACAAGTGGATGGCTAAGATTGAAACAAATGAATGACTTAGATTTTATAGAGAATTTTTGACTAAAACTTAGTATTTTATTCATTTAAGTATTTATTTTATTAATTATATATATATTAACTTAGGCTTGGGCTTGGGCTTGGGCTTTAGCCCATTTTAATATTTATATATATATATACATAAACTTGGGTTTGGGCTCAATTTAAATAAATTAAGCCTAAATTACATATATATAATGCTTAGCCCACTTAATTACATACGTATATATATTAATAAGATAAAATCCCAAAATCGCCTTGCTAATAATGAAATTTCAATTCTACCCTTATAAATTCATTTTATATTATCTCTTAAAATTCTAACACTTGATACTTTAAAAAGTATATTTACAATCCTAGCTACGAATTCTACAAAATAAATTGCGGGTGTCACAATACTAGTACGGTTGTGTGATGTATCATTAACTGTGGATAATCACCCATGTGATTTGTAATGTTTAATCACGTTCAGTAACACCTTCTCTAACGTATTACCCTTGTTTATGCTCTTGTGATATGTGACTCGTTACCCAACTGTTAGCATCCAATACTAATCCTTGGCAGCATCAAACATACTAGTTATGCAATGTTATAATCCCATATGACATCACATCAACCAAGAACTGATTCGAATGTATTCAAACCAAGACTCTGTACTCATATTCACAACTCTTTGCAGATAAAGTCATGACATTATAATACATCACGGGATCTCATTCTGCATTTTATATATACAATATATATACAATATATATGAGCAACTATACATGCAAAATGATATAAAAGCCATTTTATTAATCGTAAATAAATTTACAATTAGTTACAAAATTATATATACATAAGGATGATATCCCTAAACAATATGACATGATTGGTTCTAGGGCATATCTCCAACATACAAAAGGTAAACTTCTTAAGGTTGGCATACAATTTCTCTTTTCTAAGCACATCTAAAACAGATTTTAACCCATATGTTCATCTAAGGATTTACTATACACCCAAATGTCATCAAAGTAGACTACAATAAATTTTCCTATTAAAGCATGCAATACATGATTCATTAACAGCATAAAAGTACTAGGATATTCATTAAACCAAAGGGCATGACTAGCTACTCATACAATCTATGCTTAGTCTTACTTTCATCCTAATCTGGTGGTATCAACTCTTTAGATCAATCTTAGTAAACAAACATGAGCCATGCAATTCATCCAACATGTCATCTAATCTTGGAATGGTGGTGTCTATACTTTATAATGATTTTATTGACAGCTCTACAATCAACGCACATCCTCTAGTTCCATCCTTTTTAGGCATGAGTAGTACAGAAACTACACAAGGTGACACGCTCTCTCTAATCAAACCTTTAACTAGCAACTCCTCCACCTGCCTCTGCAACTCCTTCGTCACCTCAAGATTGGCCTTGTAAGAGAGCTGGTTAGGTATAGTTGCACCAGGCACAAAGTCAATCTGATGCTCAATCCCTCAAGTCGGGGGAAACTCACTCGGCATCTCCTCAGGGAATACGTCATCGAACTCTTACAAAAGGGAAACAATAAAACTAGTTACAGAAAGGTTAAGATTGTCAGTACTCAAATAAGCTCTTTTGTATATCAATACAATCAGAAACCTCTTTGCATAAAAAAAGCTTCCTTAACCTCCCTATGCTTCGCATATACACTCAACTTCTTATGCAATTTCCTTTTGCTCTCGAAAGTTCCATCACTCTTAAGAAAACCATCACTCTTGGTCTCACTAGACTTAGATTGCTCAATGAACCGTTGTATCCAAAGTTGCTTCTCATAAACATATTTAAGTGTCATTAATGCTAATGTAATATTCCTACCATCTTTCTTAAAAGAGTACCTATTACTATACCCATTATGAATGGCACGCCTATCAAACTGCCAAGGTCTATCCAATAACAAGTATCCTACGTACATAGGTACTACGTCACATAACACCTCATCCTTATACTTTCCTATCAAAAATACCAGTATCACTTGCCTATTGACCTTAACCTCACCACAATCATTCAACTACTGTAATTATAAGGTCTAGGATGTCTAACAATGTGCAGACTCAACTTATCAACAAGAAACTTACTATTAACATTCACACAACTACCACCATCTATAATCAAGCTACATGCTTTATCTTGAACGTGACACTTAATGTAAAAAATGTTATCTCTTTGTACACACTCACCCTCCTCATCCTTAACCTGAGTGTTTAGGGTACGCCTAATCACTAACGCCTTGCCATCTACAACATACTCTATATCACTAGCATCCTCTAATGCAGACATCCCAACACTATGATCACTCTCATCCTTTTCAGTCTCTATTTCTCCTTAATCTTTCAAAACCATGGATGGCCCTCTTGTTAGGACACTGCGAAGTAATATGACTTCTACCCAGACACCTAAAGTACTTAATGTCTCTATTTCTTCTTATCTAATCTATATTCTTACTTTTATCCTTTGATTGACTCACTACTTGGCCCTTCTGCTTGACATCCTAGTCTCTAGTTCTAGTAACTAACTTATTATCCTTAGAAGCCCAATGCGGTTTTCAAGATGTGGAACCCAAACCCATCCTAGTACTAGGCCTAGCTATTTCCTTTCGCTTAAGCTGCTTTTCTACCTTTATAGCCTTATGGACCATGTCCTCTATCTCTACATAATGTTGGAGCTCTTCCACATCAGCTATATCTCTATTAAGCCCATTAAGAAACCTAGCCATAGTAGCCTCCCTATTCTCAATTGCATCTACCTTAATCATTGCTGTCTCTATCTCCTTAAAATAATCCTCAACATTCTTACTACCCTGAGTAAAAGTCTATAGCTTAAAATATAAGTCCCTATAATAATGACTAGATACAAATCTCTTTCTCATAATGGTCTTCATCTCATCCTAGATGTCTATCAGACTCTTTTTATTCCTCTTCCTACTCATCAATAGTTGGCCCCACCAAACTAAGACATAATCAGTAAACTCTAGTGCAGCTAACTTAACCTTCTTCTCTTCCGTATAACTATGATAATCAAAAACTAATTTTACCTTCTGCTCCCACTCTATGTACAACTCTAGGCCATTCTTATCCTAAAATAGTGGTATCTTTATCTTAATGCTACCAGATTATGATCTACACCATCTCGGTCCCTACCATGTCTATTCCAATAATTCCTACTATGTCTCTCATCAATCTTATCTCCTCTTTGCCCATTCCTACCTCAACTAACCAATGAGTCCTTATCAAACTTCTCTTCTACTTCAAACTCACTATCAAAATCCAAAGGTAACTTAAGAACTCGTCTACTAGTCCTACGTATGCTAGGTTCACTCCTATATTTACCTTACTTTACCTCTGCCATATCTTTTTGCAAGTTTTCCAAAATTAGCATGAATTTCTCCATTTGTTGTTACATTGCTTTTATGGTAATTTCTTATTTATTTTTATCCATTTTAGATCCACTGTGAGACATTCATTATGTTAATTAATTAAAGGACCTCACAATCACTCCTTCATGTGTGTACACTCGAAATAATGTCACTCGTGCCTTTTACCCTCTAATGAGTTCACACATTCTTGCCTTTTACCACTTAAGCTTATTTCTATAGTTTTTTAAATAAACTAGTTCAAATGATAATCTTTAGCTTTTAATCCAACGAATACCACTAGTTAATCATAATAATTTTCAACGAAATTAAATTAACATAGAACGAAATTAAGAACACAAGAATACGAATCTACGCCCTAAAAACAAGTAAATGAAGTTTTGGCAACAAGAAATCAAAGAATTATTGCTAAAAGAGTAATGAAATCCTTATTGACACTAGGAAGTAAACAAAATCGAACTAGAATGACAAAGACAATTAGAAACAAGGTGAAATGGACAAATAAAGTGAATTAAAATAAGGAAACAAAATAAAAGACAAACACAGACAGCAAAGAAACAAATACGAAAGTAAACAAGAAATTAAGCCTAATGAATGAAATTTTAGTCTTAATTGACTAAAGGTGTCTAACTAAGCCCTAAAACCCAAATTAGAGGTTTTTAAGTGCTAAGCCCAATTCAAATTTATCCCAACTTCAGATCTGATCCCAAGGAAAAAAATTGTCCCAAATTATATCTAAACTAACCACTAAACAATTTAATTAGCCCAAATAAAAGTAAATTAGCAAGAAAGTTCAACTAATTTGCTTTACTACACCAAACCCGATTTCAACTTCTCTTTTTTTTAATATAATTAATATGATTTTCAATCAAATATCACCTTCAGATTTGAGATTTCTTTTAATGAATTTCATTTTTTTTTTTTACTAATAAACAAAAAAAAAATGGCTTCCTCTCTCTAAGAAATAGCCGCAAGACACTTAAAGGAGAAAGTAATCACAACCTTAAAACTAAACTCTAATACCAAATCTGATGCAAACCTCCAAAGAACAGCACTTTAAAAACTCGAAAAAGTTGGATAGAACCCCGAATAGCCAAATCAAGGATAAAAAGTTAACTGTTAACTCGAAATTCACAATTAAGTAACTAATTAACAGTTTTCTGAAAGAGAATGTCACTGGATCACTATTGATAAGTTCTAACTCTCAAGTTTATGTAAAGAACTTGAAAGAAAAGCTTAACTCACATTAAAAAAGATATAATTTCGTGCTTCCTTGGCCAAGAGTTATAACACCGTTAAATATATCACACTCCTAAAAACTAGGAACTCTAATTTAAAAACCTTAATGATATAGTTTGAGCTTAAAATTTGGCCCATAACAAAGTCTCATAAAGTGCTACAAGTAAAATAAAATTCAAATCCAAAAGTCCATGAACAAAAAATGACTAAAATACTCATAAACTAAAACAAAAGTAATTAGGTCAATGAATAGTGATAATTTAGCCTATGTGCAATGGGGCCTATCAATGCTTGGACTCTCCTTCTTTGATGCTTGAATAAGATTATACCATCCATAATTTTCAACTGAGTCCAACTGTACAAGTGAAATAATAGAGATGAACAAACTCATTCAATGCCTTTTTCTATCTCTTTAGCTCTGGTTCAAGTTATCAGGCCTTGAGAAACATGCAAAGAATCACGAACAACTTGATTACGAGTATCCAATGGTGGGCTTGGCCATAGACCAGATCAGATCATGTACTTGATCCATTATCACTCTAACTTGGACTCACGGCTTATTGAGTCTTAGTTACGCACCAAGCCATATACCCAACAATAATAAATATTAGTTGTTTAAATTAATTAATTCTTACTTCTTGCAAATGCATATGAAATGGTTGGTTAATCAATTTTCATTCATATTTTAAATAAGATGTAATTATGGGCTGCCCCTTGTAATTCATATATGTTCAATCAAACTCAATATATGGGCCTAACCAATTTTGGAATGCGATAGCCAAGAATGCAGGGTGCTTCGTTCTGAGCATATAAAGCCCAGCCCACTAAGATGGGCCTAAGCCCCCATGAAGCCTGCATGATAACATGATTGGAGTGTTGCTATTATAGTTAAACGGGTGAGTCAACAGTACTCAGTACAGCAATTGTGCCGTACAACTGCAATAAACATATTATAAGTAGGATATTTTAAAGAAGGTGAAAACCTTGTACTTTTAATGGGCGTAGTTGGAGTGCAATTCTAGTACAGCAACCAGATTGATATGACATACTGTCGCATGACTCTAATTAAACTTCAACAGACATGATATGGTGTGGTTGATTTTTATTGCAGAAATTTGATAGATGGAAATACTTTATGAACTTATCGCATGTGGAGAACAGGATATTTACAGATACATGCCGTGGAATACTACAGAAGGAAAGCATGGGATGAATTGATGCATCAATTTTAAGATTGGATGTGTCTTTTCAAGTAAACAAGTAATGCTACGAAGATGTATACATATATATTTCCAAAATGGCTCGCAGACACGTTTTATGAACAGACTTCTCAACTAACCATTTATAATTGAATGACGAGTTTTGTTTTGCTATCACAGTAAGTTAGGATCTTGCTCATTTTATTCAATCAATGATTGGTCACTCAATACAACATCAAATAAAAATTGAGTCACGTTCTACTTGCAAAATTTAGCCTAAACTTAATCACTTTGTCCAGATTGGAGGAGGAAACAAGGCGTAAGTGCAGGCAAAACTTCCCAAATTTACGGTGAAGAAATAGAAAAAATATATATATAAACGAAGTATACTAAGTTCTATTTATTTATAAAGATATGTTGTAACGATAGATAAAGGTCATAATACTCTCATGATTTTTTTATCATTAATTTTAATAAAATTAATAGTAGTATAATTAATAATTAATAATTTAAATTATATTTTAATATTTTTAATTTATAATAATATAATTTAAATTATTAATTATATCATATTTTAAATTTTTTTTTAAAATAATTATAAAAAAAAATACTCCGGTAAATCCTAATCCGAGTAAATAACGATTGTTTATAAATATCATTGGTCAAATAAAACCGACATCAGCTTTAGCAAAACGTGGTGCCCATGCCAAGGCAACGCCAGAAAGAGGCCAAATTGCATGTGCCTCTGGCCTGTCAGAATTTTCTGTGTCAGGCTCGTTCAAAGGTTGTGGCGTGGACCAAGTTGCAGAAACACCACCACCACTTACGCTTTCTTTTATTATCATCATTATTATTATTAAATATTAAGACATTCAAGAACAGTTATGTCTAACGATGTAGAATCGATAATTTTGGATAAACTGGGTTCATGTCAGATAAATCGAAAAAGAAGTAATCGATTCAAATCGAAAATTATGACGGGTTAGGTTAGTTTCACAATTTAAAAGTAATTGAACTAAACCAAACCGAACCAAAATCAGTGAAGAAATCGTTTCATGCCGATTTTGATTCTTCAAACGGTTTAGTTTCGAATTGGTTTCGACTCTAATTGATTAATCAAAATTTAATTTTAAAAACTATAATATTAAGTCCAGAGAACAAACCTGAACTGTCGGTTCATGCAGTAACAAATCCGAACGGTTTCGGACCTGTTACAAACCAAGCTTCCGATTCCAAATAAATTGAACAGGTACAGTTCGAATATTTGAATTCAGAATCAGCCAAACCCAAGTGAGCAATGTCACAGACTAATTCGAGCCTGAGTTTTAACAGGGTTAGTTCACAGATCAATCTTGCCCTTTAGACAATATTATTCAAAAATTACTGAAGTCTGCCCCAGATATTGCTGCTTTTAACTATAATTTTATTATATGAGTTAGGTATGACTATGAAGATTCGAACAAATCATATTAATTTAACATTTTTATAATTACGGCTACAGAACAACATTCAATTTAAAATTCCATACTAGAATCTTAATGCTAATGCGAAATCGAAGTAGAAGAGAGCCTCTTGAATATATATGATCCTACAGTTGCATGCGTTAATTTCTATTTCTCAATCAAGTAATGCACAGAATTCTTTTCCAGCATTATTGAAGAGGTGCATTTATGCAACCTAGCTAGCTAGCAAGATGGGTTGCCACATTTATAATGCCATTTTGTGTTTATTTATTTTCAATTATTATTATTATTAGTATTTGGTTGTAACAACTTTGTTCGTTGTTGTAACTTGTAACTCTTCTGACATTTATTGAAATGTGCATAAATGGGGAGGGCCATCTCATCAACATCAATATATAATATGGACAAGGAAAGCTTTATTATATATGCTTGTTCATTCATGGCTTCTGATAAACAAAGGTAGGTTACCTATACCCATATAATATTTTCCTTTTTCAATCTTCGTTTTAATTCATTTTCATTGCTCATTCACTTAAAACTTGTGCATGCTTTTTTTTTTTTTTTTTTTTTTTGTTCTTATGGTATTTATGCTATGTTTTAAAAACAAAATAAAAAATATTTAATATTCTTAATTTGTAATAAAATTTATTTTTCATTAATATGTAATATGTAATAATTCATCTAATAACAGAGCAAACAGAAAAAGTGCAGAACCTGCACGGCGGTTAGTTACTATGCTTTGGGCTGAGCACACTGTTTCGACTCTCCCACCTTCTTTTCTTTTTCTTTTCTTTTTTAAGAAAAACTAGTCAAAATTGATTGGGAAGTTTCCGTAATCTATGAATTGTATTAAATAAAAGCTAAGATTCTTTCCAGTTCATAAAACCTAAATAAAAAAGTTGTGCTTGTAGCATGGCCGTCCCAAAGCAAAACACTCAAAACTCAAGCAAATTAAGCAACATTATTATTATTGTATCCTTTTATTTATTTATTTTTACTGGTGTGTCCACATTGGAGATTGTAATTAATTGTGCTTAAGTCTCTCTTTTTCCGTTTAACTTTCATTGGTTTACTTTAGAGTACAAGAAAAAGCTAAAGAGATAATGATACTTGTACTATAGAAAAAGAAACTATGATTTATTGTAATCTTGATTACCTTTGCATTGACAAGAAAGTAAAAACAGATTGATTATATAATACCAAAAAGCATTAAGATAAGAGTCCGGAATTGGATTGAAATGGCAAAAGCATCATAGTTCATATCCTGTCCCACAGGCTACAAACGATTGGGGCAAGACATGCATGATGTATGAAGTCATAAGTAAACTGTAAGTAATCATGTACATGTTGATGTTCTCTTATCCTATATATGCCTACTTTTACAAGAAATTGTAATATAAAGATCAGGATGAGCATATACAACAAATTTTCATTAAACATGCTAGAAATTAATTCCACAATGTAGCAAATCAAGGGCCAAATGGGTATGCTATTAGGGGGCCAAAAGCATACATACATACAAATATTGGGAATTGTTTCAAGATAATTTTGATAATTTAATGCAGTAAGTCAATTAAGTGTTATCATTTATTGCAGAAACTAATAATTCTTTTGTGGGCAAAGTTCTTATTTATCGTTGAAAAGCGTCAGAGCAGTTGAATGTATCATGAATAATGAAAAAATTGTCATTCTAATGATTGAAATGTTGAAGAGAGATTTTCAGTAACGACTGTGGGATTCAGTAAAAATGGATCCAGAAGAAATGCATTGACAATCTGTGTAGCGAACGATTTCCATCTCATTCAATTATAATTTATATCCAATCCATGGAGATAATATACAGAATCTAGACCAAAAGAAAAGCATAAAAATTGGATATTCATAAATTAACTTGGATTACAAAGTTCAACCTTCTAGCCATAACTTATTATCCTCAAAACTTAGGAAACTAAACAATGGGGAACCAAAGGGGGGAAATGAAAAAGAAATAAAAAGAAAAAAGAAAAGAAATCAAACAACTCTCACAATTACAAGCAATCTATTAAAATAAAATAAAATAAAATAAAGACCATATGATCTCATTGTTGTCTAAAGCATATGCTGTGCTCTGTGGTCTGATAGTAGGAACAGCAATTCCTCTGTAACTTGTGGGCAACTAACTTTTGTGTGCCAAACATGTAGAATGACCTATTTTGTTTAAATGAGCTGGAAATGTAAAAATTGCAGTCTAATAATGTTACCAGAAACTCACTTATACATTTATATATTATGTTGTAGAGGAAGCAGACATTTGAGTCTTGGGTAGTGCTAGACAATGGTGCCAATGTAGCCAAATCCTGCAATCAGAAAGGTAATGGTTTGGAGGAAGAGGTACACGAAGTAATTGTTCTTCCCGTGCACAAAGTCATAGCATCCACAGAAGAAGAGGAACACTCCGAATCCAAGCTCCAAAGTTTGTATTCTGTTAGACACACGACAACAATATAGAAAATGCATTGTTAACTCAAAGTTGGAAATCATTGTAATGTTGGATATATAATAAGAAGAAGAATAAATAAAAATATCCTGTTTTGATGGATTAAGGGCTTCATATCACCTATATCCACTATATAAATCCTTGTCTACTCTAGTTTAATAATATTATTATGATGTTAACTAGGGTAGAGGTAGAGCCGGAACATTATAATATTGTCTTGTCTTTAAGCCACTGAAACTATAAAGAAACTTAAGTCAATTACAATATCTCAGGCCTTGTGCTGTATTTAGTATTTCAAAATATGGGTTTTCAAAGATTCTCAACTACTATGATAGAAGAAGCAAAATCATACCACTTGTTTCTTTCTTTCTTTAAATGAAACTTATGGGATTTGGTCATATATGCATACTACCAAATATGATCCACTAATATATAAAATGAAGTACTAGTGTAGTCTTTGTTTCTTACCTATCTATAAATTTGAATTTAGGTCTTCTGAGAGATTTGGTGTTAGTTTTGTTCTTGTTGGCTTCAGCAGCAGCCTTATTCTTAAGAACATCCCCCAGTTTTTCAGTGACAACCCATTCATTGGCCCTCCCAGCTTCAAGCAGTCCAATAAAAGTTGCCTTGGTTCGATGCAAAGACATCACATTCTCAAAAAGAATCCAGTAAAACAATAGGTGAATAGACCTGCAATTAATGTAATTAAGTAATTATTAAGAGGAAGATGATCATAATTAAATATATTAATTCTTTGCTAATTAAGTAATACATTAATTAGTCACAACTACGTACCTTGGAGTTCCAACTGAATTTAGGACGGTGATAATGGAAGGAATATAAACAGCTCCCCAGATTGGAACTTGAACTTCAGGAACCAAAATGGTTAGCGGAAGCACCACGCAGTAGAATGAAAAAGTGACCATATGGGCAATTATCTTCCTCACAAAGAAGAAACTGTAGATAACATACACTTTCTTCCACAATTTTACTTTCTGCACCGTATATACAAACATATCCATTAATTCAAAGATAATTAGAAATTTTACAAGAATATTCACGAGTACCGTTAACCAATAATTAAAAGAAAGCTGACCTTATTTCCAACAATCTCCGTAACCATTTTCCTGAAGAGATTGGCAGGACCACAAGACCATCGGTGCTGCTGGAAACGGAATGCTTTGAAAGTACTAGGAAGTTCACTTTTCACCTATTAATTAAATACATTATTGATAAATTTTAATTTAATTAAGTTTAATTGAAACTAATTAGCATAATTTTGATATAAATTAGAATGAATATATAAATATACCTGAAGATCACCAAGGTAGACAAATTTCCAGCCCTTGAGACTAGCTCGAACAGCAAGGTCCATGTCCTCCACTGTAGTTCTATCCTTCCAGCCCCCTGCCTCGTTAATAGCTGCAATTCTCCATACACCCGCAGTTCCTGCATGCATGTATTTTATAAGCTTGTTTCATTTCTTTATATGTAACTTGCTGATGAAATTAAAAGTAGAGATTAAGAATGTATAATAAAATATATTAATTGAGAGTTAATCTTATATACATATATATAATTTTCTCTATTACAAAATTAAAGCATGCTATGGTATGCTATGCTAGCTAGGTCCTACATCGATTAGTAAGGCATGCATGCGCGCGTAATGGTAGTGCGTTTGAAGTTTAAAAACACCGCCATAGTTGGTGCTTGCTTGCTGGCTGCAACACCAACATAGCATCATTATTTACAAGATTTGAGACTACCTATATTGCTTGCTTGTAATGCCAGACATTACAAATAAGATAAAATATAATAAAGATTATGATAATAACATCTTCCTTGAACCAACAGTTTTAGTTAATGATCATAGTGAGAGGCTTAATTAATTAATTTACCATTGAAACCAAAGAAGGCATGAGTTGCTGATCCAACTTCTTGCTCCACCGTAAAATGGTAATCCAGTGACATCTCTTGCATCCTTGTCAACAAGCATTCATCTGCATTTACTGCAATATATACCCATTTCCACCACTATCAATATTCAGTAATTATAATTCCACCATACAAATCCTCTACTCGTAATAATACTCGCATAACATATGAGGCCTTATTATTATTATTATTATTATTATTATTATTATTATTTCATACATTACCATAACAATATGAAAAATTAAAATAATAAAGAGCCGTTTACATTTAGTTTTGTCCTCACGTGACTCACATAAAAATCTGCCACGTCATGTGAAAGCACGAGTGAGTTTCAACATCCAAATCCAACGTAACGGACCTTTTTTAAAATATCCAATAAATGTCTTAAGTGTAGCCGAGTAGGTAAGTAGAGTCAGTGTGGTCCACTATTCAAAATATGTCAGCACTTTTCCAATAATTGGGTCCTACTTTTTTTAACCTAAAAAAATAGAATCGAAATGACACTTTTACCCTTCCTCCTTTCATTGCACCATTTCTGTAATTAATTTTGCTATTTGTTATAGTGCTAATCGTAATAAGATCCGTACAATCTGGGCGGCCAATAGCAAAAACAAAACTGCCATTCTTTTTCTTTTTCGTCCAAATGACAAACTATCCTAGCACATGGATTGGAGGATTACTTGTCTCTAATCTCTATCTTATTTATATATATATATATATATATGTATATATATTTACACTTATTTTTTGATGGATTATATTGAATGAGTTGGATTTCCTATTAGGTGAAAAAAATAGACATTCGAATATAAGTAGGGTAGGATTTTGTCCACACCCATATATGCAATTAATAATTAGAATCACCTAATCACAAATTTTGTTTTGCTTAGGAGTAGTGGAGTTTGATAAGGTATGTATTTTTCTTTTGATGTGGGTTCAGATGAGCTGTGATGTGCGGCCAATCGACAAACAAGTGTCAAAATCAAGAGGCATGGCACAATTTGAGAAAAGGGGAACAAAGTGGTCCCCACCCCGTGATTGGTGGGTTTCTTGTAAACCCCATCTCACTCCATGCAGCTTGCAATCAAATCCGCCGACGAAAAAGAACAGTTTACTTGCTACTACTGTCTACTGCTACACTAGAGACTTCAAAATAACATTTTAAATATTTAAGAATAAATAATAAAGAAAAAAATAAAAAAAAAAAACAAAGAAACAAAGACCACCGACACTTTTGTATCTAAAATTTGGAGACCAAGAAAATGAGGCTATTTAATGTGCGTAATTAATTGGGTTTAATATTAATAATAATCTTAATTTAATTATTAATTAAATTAATGTGGTTTGTTTAGGAAAAATTACCAAATCTCCAGCGACCTTGAACGAGGGCAATGTCAGGGTTATGGAGAAAGAAGGGAATGGCCCGTCTGAGATAATCGGGTTCAGGACGGAAATCGGCATCAAAAATGGCCACATATTCACAGTGTTTAACGTAGCTTCTCTTCAGGCCTTCTTTCAGAGCACCAGCTTTGTATCCTGTTCTGTTTTCTCTTATTTGATATCTTATGTTTATACCTTTGCTTGCCCATCTCTGGCACTCTTGCTCTACCATTTGCTGCAATTATATTAATATCATAACTTGAATTCAGCTTAGTAATTTCGGAAATATATGTGTGTATGCAATATATCTTACAGATATGGTAGTGAATAAGTAGAAATAAAAGCGCTATAAAATAAAATAAAGCCAAAACCTTGATTGCAGGATCGGTTGAATCATCGAGGACTTGGATCACGAGACGATCGGACGGCCAAGAAAGTCCACAAGCTGCTCCAATGGAGATCTTGTAAACCTGTCACAAACATTTTTCAAAAAGAACGAATTCAATTAGAGCTTTCTCTGAAACCCACAAGAAATATTGGAAATTACGGAAAAGGAAAACATAAATAGAGTTAGAGAGGGAGACCTCTTTTTCGTTGAACATTGGGATTTGAACAAGAACAACAGGGAAATTAGAGCTACCCAACTCAACGTCGTCTTGTATGGCCTGCCAATTGTAACGTTTATCTGGTTTTTTCCAGAAAAGCTTGACAAGAATAATAACAACACCCATGTAAAGTCTTTCACAAAAGAGCATGAGTGACATGGCCAAGCAAATATAAACACCAAGTTTGAGTAAAGGGACAATCAATGGCGCTTTGATTAGCTCCCATATCAGCCCAATTTGACCTGCAATATCATCTCTTGACACCTGAAATGATTCTGGTATCAAAAGTTTTGGTGAAATTTCAGCCATCTTTCCTTTCTAACACACCAGGACCAAGATATAAATATATACTAATTGATGGTTTAAAAATAAACGAGAAAGAAAAATGTCTCTTGTTCACAATGTACTTTTGAATTGGGACAAGTCTTGGCTTGGCTTACATAAAAAACTCAGACACGAGGTAAAAAGAAAAAAACTCAAAATCCAATTCAAGTATTTCTCTCTTCACTCTACTTTATTTCCCAGTTAAAGCAAGAACAGAGCAGAAAATATCTTTACTTTCAATGTCTGTTCTGTTCTGTTCTGTTCTCTCTCACAATCTGTGCCTGCCAGCCAACACTTGTTCTGTTTCTTTCTACAAAAATGAAGCAGAGACAGAGCAGTAGCGAGGCATAATGAAAAAAAGAGAGAGAAATAAAGAAAGGAAGAAAGAGAGAAAGACAGAGAAGAGAGTGGTGGCTTTACGAGAGGAAGAAGACTACATTGTGAGAGAGAAAACAGAGGTCTTTTTATAGTCAGTTTTGGTCCTATTTGGATTTTAATTACTCTACCCTGTCTTCTGCTTGTAACCTTTTAACTGTTCTTCCATTTTCAACTATACACAGTTTGCAGGATTAAATGGAAGCCATTGAAAGGAATTACAGAAATGATTTCATTAATTAATTTTTACTTAAATGAGGATGAGATGGCAACAGGGCGGTTGTGAAATTTGTAAATTTGTTTCTTATGATTTTTGCATTTGCAACTGTAAAAATAAGAAGCCGCCAAAACTAGACTTTCACTTTCATGGTTGTTTCATTAACTGCTGCTTCTGTTTGTTCCTAGAAGCTAAAAAAAGTACACATGTGAAATCACTTAATAGCGTATTATAGAGATAGAGTCTAGAAACTCTTAGACCTGTGCGAATGTAAGGCAAGAATCATGTTAGTAAATGGTTCAAAACTTGCATCACAAATACCTTTTAAGAAAGAAAAAGCAGATTACAGTATACTTTGCTTTTTGCTTTTATAGTTTTCTGTTTTTTTTTTTTTTATTATTTTATAAATATTTAAAAACTTTATTTTCTTCTTAATATTATTTTGTAATAAGTGCTTTATATATATATATATATCAATATATATTTGATAGTGAACTTTATTTCACAAAAAAAAAAAAAATTGAACACCCCATTATATTTGTTATTAGTCAATTATCATAAATAAAATATCATATTGAATAATTTTTTATTTTTCTTTTGAAAAACAAAAAATATTTAAAAATGAAACAAAACAATTTTTTAATATCAAAATTAAGGCAGGAAATTCGAAAACATCAAAAGTAAATTTAAACATATTTCTTTGAATATCAACTATAATTCTCCGTTTCAAGAGGAAACAAATAAGCAAATAAAATATAAATTGATTACATGTTTTACTTGAAAAAATACTGGTTGAGGAAGTGCGAGGGTATAGTTGTAAATTGATGTGAAACACAAACTGGTTCGGGTAGTTCGTTTTGACAAGAAAAGTTAGACGTAACATTAATCTTTAATTTCCATAATTAATAATTTCCAAATAAGGATTAAGAATCATTTATGAGCCAAGTCAGGGATAAGATGATTCCATAATAATATTTTTGTATTTTTTCTAGATAAGGGGTACGCAATTTTAGTACGTCTATACTTTGCAATTTTTTTTTTTTTGCATTAATTTTTAATTACTGAATTAGGGTGTACAATAATTACGGTTTTTGTGTTAAAATACATAAAATTACTGTCCAACAATTTTTAAATGGAATTGTTTGGTTTTGTGTCGAGAAAAGAAAACTCTTCTACACCATGTGGGTGTGGATGTGGACGTGGATGTGCTTGTGTTGTATTTGTTCACTTACTACGTTTACATTACACATACTTTTTAATCCCAATTTTAAAACATGTCATTGTTTGATTGATTACATTGATATAGTAATTAATACGCACTTAACACACTCTCTTTTAACCCCCTTTTTTTTTTCAATTCTATCACAATTTGGGTCAGAACGACTGGATCAAGTCCATGATAATCAGTCAATCACCCTTTATTCTGAAAATGAAAACTTTTGGTGATGGTACGTTGCTACGACCATTCGAGCTGCGAAATTTCAATTTATATATATATATATATATATATATATACTTTGTGCGTAAATCTCTCTTTTTAATTGAGAGTAAAAATTGTTCATAAACTGTTTTTTAATTAAGAATAAAAATGATCGTATTTTAAAAATAGACTTTAAAATAATATTATTATAGTATTTATGTAAATTTTTATTCCCTAAATTTTATGATAATTTAGTTTGAATATCTATTTCAATAAAAAATTAAATGTTAATTAAAAAAATGAAGTGAAAATATTGAAAATCAACGGACGAGAGAATGAAATTGGAAGGGTCAGTTTGTTTTGTTTGTTTGTATTACATTCAATCACTCCGCAGTCCCAGGTACTGGCACTCTTTGACCCTGATCTTGAGGTGTCTAATGGTCAAACGACATGAAATTCTATTAATTAGTTAATTGATTTAAAGAGAAATTTTAATGTCCAATAAAATTGACTTTTCACTTGTTAATTTGTTCGGCAGATTCAATTGTGTGTGTGTCACGTGGTATGTCTAGAGCAGCGTGCGTTATGCCGCGCCAAGCCACGCTCTGTCTCCTCCGTCCGCCCTAATTTTTTCTTTTACAATTAAATTACAAAACATCTTTAACATTCACATTAATATCTATAAATAAATAATAGTAATAAATTATAAATATAAAATATAAAAAACTGCGAAATTCGTATTCCTCTCACTAGTGAAATTTTATACTTTTTTTCTTCAATAAAATATTTATAATTATTACTATTGTTATGTTCAAAGGAATGTACATAATTGCATAATTATTAGAGAATTATTATTATTGTTTGAAATCTGAGTACTATTACCATATTATATTAAGTTAAATTTACTTTGTGATTATAAAAATATTTTTTGATACTAATATTTTTAATTTTGTCAAATATAGAAATTATGGAAAAAAAAAGTATAATAATAAATTAAGGAAATATTCCATTTTTTTAATAAAAAATTTAACATTTAGAATGGAATAAAAATGTAATATAAGCAAAAAAGAATGGATTAAAAAAAATTATGAAAAATGAGCTTTGTTTATTAATTTCTTAACTTAACAGTGCTTTTTTTAAAATTTTATTGTTTTTACTGAGATTGAGATTGAGAAAACTAACAATATAATTTATATTTCCATAGATGCAAGTTGCATGTAATAATTTAAAGAATTATATGACTTGTGAAGGAGGTAAACCTCCAAAAATTAAATTAAATAATTCACTAATTTTTTTAATAAAAAGGAAAAGACGCAGTGATTATGATATAATAATAGTAATTATAATATGTGTTTGAAAACATCGATATATAAACATGATGGTGGCGTAATTATAACTAAATTGAGCACAAATTGCAATGTGTAAATGGCTCATTGGTAATTGGTAATCCATGTGTGTAGTGTAGCTTTACTTAGTCACATGAAATTTAGGGGTTTGGCATATTTCTTTAATTAATGAAAAAAGTTAATTATTATTATATTATCTTTTAATTAGCATGCTCACTACTCACTCCTTGTACAAATGGCTCATGTCTGTCATTTTTCCTAAATTTGGGATGCCTTCTCTTACTTCTAGACTTTGAAAATGAATTTTACTTACCTTATTATGTATTCATCAATTAAAAGTCTTATATATATATATATATATATACACACACACACCCAATGACAAATTATTTATATTTATTTCAATAATATTATTGTTATAAATATAATTATTAACTATTTTCTCATTAATTAATTGTATTATATTGTATATTATGATTTTATTTTTAAAAAGGACGAGATGGATAAACCTTTATTTGAGATTATTATTTTTATTAATTTTTAATAGTAGAGTTAAAATTGTATTTAATAATATTTATGTTATAATAATTATAATTTTAAAATTACTATACTTCAATATCAAAGGAAATTTAAATTTAATAATCATAAAAATAATATGTTCATTAAGATAGAAATTCATACATTTGCATTGTACGGATTGCTCACCTACTAGTCTACTACCATTACCAACCATTTTCAGTTGTGAAGCCCTTTTCTATTTCTTCTTCTTTGTTATTATCAATTCGTTTAAGTCAAAAAAAAGTATGTGGGCTGGGCTTTAATTTAAGCTTTCAAATTCTAATAACAAAATAAATTATAACATAAATAATTAATTATGTAATTGAAGATAGGAAAAATTTTGAAAAATAACTCGTTTTGACTCTGTTTACCGATATGATCAATCTTAATTCAATTTTATTAATCGATCTAATTTTAGATAATTTAGATAATTTTATTCTCATAACCACTAATATACTATAGTCACCTTGCTACAGCATACGTACTATAGTATCATTTTCATAAACCTTAAATCCTAAATTGTAATACCTCATGTTTTGTATATTTTAATTTTTTTAATTTTAATTTCTTTATTTTTTAAATTTATAGAATAAATAATAATTCACAAAATTAAATTTATTTACTATAAATTAAAAAAATAAATAATGGCCAAAGCACGAATTTTTTTTATTGACTAAATTTTAAATTAAAATTTTTGTTTTTAATTTCTTTATTTTAAATATTTTTCTTATAATACAAATTAAAAATTAAAAAAAAAAGAAGTTAAAATTTCTTTATTTAAAAAATAAAAAATTTATTTATTATATAAATTTTATTAAATAAAGAATTAAATAAAAAATTACTATATTAAAAGTACTGTAGTTATAGTACATGAGTCCACGTACTTGGGCTAATATATTCGAGTGGTACCGTAGTATGTACTCGGGGGTAATTGTAGCATTGGTTGAGTGGTATTGTAGCTATAGTATCTTGTAGTTAAATTTTTTTTTTCATTTTTAAAATTTTAAATTATTTATTTAACTAAATGGCATGTATTAAGGGGATTGTAGCATGTGCTCGGATGGTACTATAGCTATAGTACTCCTTATGTAATTAATTTTTTTTTATTTTTAATTATTTCTTTAATTAAATAGCTATTGTAACTATTTTTAATTTTTAATTTTAATTTTTATTATTTTTATTTAAAGAATATTAAAAAAATTCAAAAAATAAATTAAATAAAGAAATTAGTTATTTTTTTATTTTTTAAATTTGTATTATAATAAAAATATACTTTTTTATATATTTATTTTTAAAAAATCATTAAAACAGTTTTAATTTTAATTTTTTTTATTTTTTAAATTTACAAAATAAATTATAATTTATAAAATTAAATTTATTTACAATAAATTTTACTATAATTATATTTACATAAAATGTAAAATATAAAAATAAAAAATATTATTATGTAATTTCTCAAAAATAAAAATATATTTTAAAATTTTGAAAAAAAGAATTTTAATAATTTTATTATAATATATGTTTTAAATTTTTTTTTATTTTTTTATTTTTTAAATTTATAGAATAAATAATAATTTATAAAATTAAATTTATTTACAATAAAATGTAAATTTTAAAAAGTAAAAGATATTATTATGTAAATTTTTAAAAAATAAAAATAATAAAAATATATTATAAAATTTTAAAATATAGAATTTTAATAATTTTATTATATTATAACAAAAAAATAATTAATATATGTAACTACTAAAGGAGTAACAAAAAATGAAAAACCAAAAAATACACTAAAATATAAAAAAATAACTAAAAAATTAAATTTAAAAAAATTTTAAAAAAATTACTAAAAAAATACGTGCTCGGGCCAATTTTTTTGTTTTTTTTATATATTTAATTTAAAAAATTATTAAAAAAAAGTTTTAAAAAATTAATTAAATAAAGATATTTAAAATAAGAAAATCGAAAACAAAATTTCAAATTTTAAATTTACTGTATTTTAAATTTTATAATTTTTTAAAATTAAAAAAAAATAATTTCAAAAAGTCACTTATTATTTATCATATGTATATTTTAAAAATAAAGAAATTATTTGTTATATAAATTTTATTAAATAAAGAATTAAAAATAGAAAAAAATAAGAAATCAATGAACCCACATGTACTGTAGTTACAGTATGAGATACATATAATATTTTATAAAAATTTTATTTATTTAATTAAATGGCCCGAGCAAAGGGTTGCTCGAGTACTGTAGAAATAGTATCGTGTTGTTACAATACTGATAAAATTTATTTTAAAAAGAACTTACATAAAATTGTAGAATTTAAAAATAAAAAAATAATTGCAAAACTTATTATTTATTAAGTATATTTTAAAAAATATTTATTATAAAAATTTAATTAAATAAATAATTTAAATTTTTTTATTTTGTATTATTTCTTATTTTAAAGTTTATTATTTTTATTTTTAAAAAATAAACATTAAAAAAATATTAAAACAAAAATTAAATAAATAAAAATATTAGTTATTTTATTGTTTTTATAATTAAAATTTTTTTATAATACAAATATTTAAATTAAAGAAATTGAAAACAAAAATTTTAATTTTAAATTGATTGTGTTTAATTTTTTTAAAATTACAAAAAAAAATATTTCAAGGATAAAAAAACACTAAATTTAATTCCACATGTTTTTTTAATTTATTTATTCTTCAATTTATTTAATTCTTCATTATTTTTAATATAAGTTTCACTTTTATTATTTAATAAAATTTATATATATATATATATTGAATAGTTTTTTAAAATTATAATTTTTTATTATTTAAGGATACAAAAATATTAAATTTGATAATATAAATTTTATTTAAAAAATTGAAACTTAAATAAAAAAACATTAAAAATGTATTTAAAAAGTTAATTTTTATATATATTTTGTAATTTTATTAAATTAAAATTTTTAAAATTAATTAAATAAAAAATATAAATTTTTTTGACTTTTAAAGTAGGCGCCAAGCCGAGGATGGGTTAAATGACTCAAATTCTCCACTTTTGAATTGAATTATTTAATTTAAATAAGTAATTTAAACAATAAAATCCTCTCAAATTCGTTACTTACCCCATTTTACATTCTCTCTCTCTCTCTCTCTTTCTCTCTCAAAATCCCCTCTAATTTCGGCCTAACTTTGTTTTTCGGCGACAAAATTTTCAGTATAAAGATTATTTTCTTGCGAGTTTAAAAGGTATATTTTTATTTTTTATTTATTATTTAATGTTTATTATTTATTGTTTATTGTTAATTAGTTGGAATAAAAATTAGAGAAGTTAGTAGTTTCTTTACAAAATGGCAATGGTGATGGCGGCCGGCGTCGGCCGTTAGTTATATAAAATTTAGGAAAAATTTATTAGAAATTTAAATATATTTAATAGTTAGTTAAAATTTTAATTGTTGGTGCAATTTATTGGAAATTTAAATAAATATATATTTTTATTTAAATGCAAATATATAAATTTAAAGAATAAATGTTTTTACCAAAAATTTATATATAAATTAATTAAGTATATTAGTGATTATATATATAATTTTAATTAATTAAGTAATCAAAAATGTTATATATAAAATGTAGTAAAAAATTAATTGTTGGTTCATATTATTAGAAATTTATAAAATATATATATTTAAATATAAATACATTAATTTAGTAAAAAGATATTTTATGGAAATTTTATATATATATATATATATATTAATTAAGTATATTAGTGATTATAGATATGTATATAATTTTAATTAATTAAGTAAACTAAAATGTTATATATACAATTTAGTAAAAAATTGTATTCTTGGTGCAATTTATTAGAAATATATATGTATATATATATATATATATATATTTAAATGTAAATATATAAATTTAGTAAATACATATTTTTGCGAAAAATTTATATATACATTAATTATACAATAATATATATATATATATATTTATTTAATCGTTAAGTATATGATTATATAAATATATAAATATATAAATTTACATATATTTTAAGTATATGCAATATTATATATATATAAATTTATTTATTTATTAAGTATATGTAAGCTTTTTTTAATATATATTTATAAATAAATTAAGTATATGTAATATTATATATATATATATAATGATTAAGTAAACTAAAATGTTATATATAAAATATTTTTAAAAGCTTAACTGGTGCTGCAATTTATTGAATTAGAAAGTTTCAAATTCTATAAACTCCATTTATGAGTATACATATTTATTTATGTAGTTTTAATTGTCTTTAGTATTTAGAATTAACTCATTGTTGTGTAATTTATTCAGGTACAAATGGCAGAGTAGCCACAATATAAGATTCCAGTATTTGACCATTTTTACGGTGAGGGTACTTGTTTATCTCGCTTGGGGGTGACAGACCATATCAAGCAGAAATTAACACCGGCGCAACTGATATATTTAGAGAGTCTTGTTTTCGCCACTTATTGGCCCTCGAAGGTTTACACCACTCACTAATTCTTATACATTATATATTATTGCATTAAGTCAATGCAGAGGGCAGCAACGATATATGATTTCACATGGGAGGCACGTAATTTGTTTTTCACGTCAGGAATTTGGGTTGATTACTGGCTTGCGTTGTGGATACTACCCTATTGTGAAACTTACTAAGGATTCACGGTTGTACATAGAGTATTTTGGTGATGTCGATGGGCCTATCTGTTTGGATGACATAGTCAGGGTGTAGGAACAGGTTGATTTCGATACGATACCCGTACTGAACGCAGTGTTTCTGTTGATGTTCTACATACTTGAGAGGTTCCTGATTGGTCGGGGGGGCTGCGCTCTGGTTGACTTATGGTTGTTGCACATGACAAAGGATCTTCAAATATTTAATCAGTATTTATGGGGATTTTGTTATATTCCAATACACATTAGTGTCATTGCTCTATTCCATGGTATAAGAATGATGCGGCAGGGTTAGCCGAGGTGGGTTAGACTTTTAAGAGGAAGTATAATATTATTGGGATGAGTATTGCATTTCAAGTAATTATTTAATATATTTATAATTAATTTTTAATTCACACGTATATTTGCTATTTTTTTTATCCTATTTGCCATTCATTACAATGTAGATATGGATATATGAGTTTGTGTTTAGCTTGCAAAATAATTTGGTTCAAAAAGTAAGTAATGAGATTCCATGGATCTTGCGTTGGCAAATGATGAAGGGCGGTCTCAGCTTGCGGTCCGCACGTAAACATTTATTCTCTGAATTAAAGGTAATTTTTTTAAGAATAACATTTTATAGTTTGTACTAAATGAAGACAGTGAGAAAAAAATTATGCTTTGTGTTTTTAGCAACTTCATGTACTCTTGACACTAGAGTTTGAGCCCGCCGAAATGCATGTTCTAGTCATCTCAGAGTTGATGCAGATCGGCGAGCCACAGGGCAAGTATGAGGGTAATTTATTTGGCAAGACAGCAACTACTAGACTCAAACCTGTCTCTAAACGTCGCGCTACCTGCAGTACCACAGCCTAGGTTTGTGTACTTAAATACCCCAATCTGTTATTTCACAGTTTAATAAATTACGTTGGTTGTTGATATTTATACCATAAACTGATGCAGGCTGCCCTGCCAACATTGGTTCCATCTCTAAGGATAAATTACCCATTGCTATCACCCTCTCCCTCACCACCATAGCCGTATTATACAGATGCGGTGCCAATGTCGTACTCTCCCTCCTTGCCTCTATATTCGCTTGCCCCCCGTCGTATTACTTATCCGCCTCACCAGTTCAAGATTCTCCAGCATCGGACGCTAATTATTCACCCGGCCCATTGTCATTCCACAGGTCTGGTGCGTTGACACAGTTTGACACTTCAGACGCCCGTAGACCATTCGACTTTAATGATTTTAGGAGGAGTGTGATGGGCTGCTTTAATACCTTGATTACTGACATGAAAGACTTCAGTCAAGAGTGTAGGGACAACTTTGGTCGAGTTGAAGGGAAGGTTAATGCATTGACTGCAGATATGCAGGGTTTAATGGTCAAGTGTAGGAACCACTTTAGGTGGTTTGACATAGTGGTTGGTGGATTGACTGCAGATATGCAGGGTTTCAAGAGGAAGTGTAGGGACCACTTTGGGCAATTTGACACAGTGGTTGGTAGATTGATTGCAGATATGCAGGGTTTCAAGGGGGAGTGTAGGGACCACTTTGAGCGTTTTAACACAGTGGTTAGTGGATTGACAATAGATATGCATGGTTTCATGGGGGAGTTTAGGGAGAACTTTGGGTAGTTTTACACAATGGTTGGTGATCTTCGTAGGGGTTTGTAGTTGACCAGTGATGTACAGAAGCCTACTGGCTCACTCGCTCAGACAATTATTGGAACTTTGACTAAATTACAACAATATTACTTTATGTACGTCTTAGTATAATTATTTAGTTCTTATGCATTTCTTGTTTTAATGTTGTAGGTAGATAATCCGCCAATGGATTCGGGCAAAGCATAAATGGAGATACTTTACAGACATCTACTTGTTTGTGAGGAGAGTCGGTTTGATCGGACGATAAGGAAGGGTTCGTATAATTGGAGTTTGTACACTAATCCGGATAAGAGAAGGCATGGAGGCCCTTCCATCAGACCCTTGCTCCAATATCTATCTAACCTCAGTATCGATTCGATGGCACCATGGCTGATCAGTTATATGCTCAGTATCTACAGTGGTTGGATGACTCAATGGCATGTATCAAGACTTGATCGGCAACGTTAACACCATCATGGCTCTGGGATATCTCGGATTCGGGTGTATTGTTAAAGGATATGGTAAGTCATTAACATGTTGTTAACGTATTACAATGTTGTACTCCATATATAACTACATTATTTTTATTTTAACAGCACGTTGACGAGTATTTATATCTGGTCTTGCATCGATAGTAGGCGTGCTCTCATAGACTAGCACAGAACTGGACCGTTACATCGGCCTTTTTATATGTATATTGCACATTTACAATTTATGTTCAATGCCAAATATGTTGTCCATTTTACAGTTTATATTAAATATAATGTGCAGCCTCAATTATGCCACTTGTAGGGGGAATGGCGTAAAGGGGCGATTTTGATGGGTCATTTCCCACAGAGACTTGATATAAACGAGCACGTGAGAGGTGACGCAGATGAGGTGAGACGATCATGGACCGCTGTTGACTATGTTTTCATTCCACCGTTGGTATGTGGTAACCACTGGGTTGCATATGTTATTGACTTCATGTGCTATTGACTTCAGCAGTTGACTTATATCTACATACGATTCTGCACTGTTAGGTCATTTCGACGAGGAGATGGTTGATGCATTGCAGCCATTATGCGAGTTGTTACCTCATGAGATGTATGTATATGGGGTGTATGATAGCAGGTCAGAATAGCATGATATAGGTGGGCCATTTGGTTATACAAGACTAATGAATGTGCTTCGGCAAAGAAAGGGGAGCGGCAACTGTGGTATTTTTATATGTAAGTTTATAGAGAATGTTTTGTTAGGAAGACAGTGGGATTTTAATTCCACCTATGCTTAATTTTTTAGGATAAAGATGGCCGTCGATTTATTTATGGGGCACATACATTGACATGTTGTATATATATCTCATGCTTTTTTAATGCAATTAGTGAGTTCAGCAAAATAGAACAATGTGTAAAAGGCCATCATTGAATCATGTAATCATATATATCCAATATGTAAATAAATTATAACAAAATATAAAGGCAAACATTACAACTTCAAACCATTTCCATCAATATTAATACAATGTATCATATTACATAATAACTTCGTAAAAAAAAAAAAACACAAAATCACTCAGTTTGGAATGGCGTGATACAACTAGTTTTGGCATGTTGAATGATTATGCCCGATTTGTTTACATCGAGAAAATCTCTTGTGTGGACTATCTCCTCTCTTGTAGATGGCATACACTAATTTCGAAGTTGACCTGTTGGTATTGGCCAATCGGCAGTTTGACAATAATAGATTGAATCTCAAGCAGAATATTCCAAAAACTCTGTTCTCTAACTAGATGAATCTCCTCCGCATATGCTATCAATAATGTGCCATTCTTGTAATACATTGAACATAAGTCATTGTACCGACCTCTAATATATCTAATAGTAGCAAGTGTATGGACACAAGGTAACTGTTGCAAGTCAAAGCGTTTACATTAACATGTCCTTGTGCTCAGATATACTATAACATCTTCTCCTCTGCCTTTTACTTTGTACTTGTGTCGAGAAACGGGAAATACTAAAAGTGCACGAGATTTATAATCATCTTCTTTAATTTTATCGGTTGCCGCTTCAGTAAGGGTGTCTTTTTCAGTTTTTACAGTTGCTTCCCTTCTCTCGTAGAACCAACGCTGTAACCCTGACCGTATTCAATCCACCAAGGCTACAATTGGAAGAGTACGCGTATCCTTTAACAATGCATTCATGCTCTTTGCAATGTTAGTAGTCATTATGTCGTACCGTCTTATTGAAAAATGACACCTAGCCCACCTGTGAAATCCAACGTCATTTTCTAAGTAGACAGCAGCATCATAGTGTATCAACCTCAATTTGTCCATGTGTTTCTCAAAATTGTTGAACACATACGCTTTTGTAGCAAGATAATACCCCATAAGGAAAATATTTTTTTTACGGTCTTTCAGCTTGTATTTGGCTTTCAGATTTCCTTTAATATAATAAGAATAAAAGCCATAGTATGACTTGGAAAATACTGTCCATACACCCTTAAGGATGCTATCATGTCGATCTGATACAAACACCAAATTAGTCACTGGTCCAAGTGCATCCCATAGTTTTATTAAGAATCATTCCTAAGATGCATCATTTTCAGAGTCTTCTACTCCAAATGCAATATGATAAATTTGATCATTTCTATTAAGTGTCACAGCTACAAACATGGTTCCCTGGTATGTACTATTTAAAAATGTCCTGTCAATGGCAATCATTGGACGAATTGATGAAATAAAACCATTCATAGATAGGCTAAGCGTCATGAAGAAGTATATGAAATGGTCATCATCGTCGGTTTGTATGTAGGTTACTGAACCATGGTTTCTTTGTTCCAAAATATGACAGAAATGTGGGAGTATTTGAAATGACTCAGATAGATCCCCACATGCTAATGCACGTGCTTCTTCTCTGACTAGCCAAGCCTTGCGATATAACACAACCACTCCAAATTCTCAGTGTATATTAACTCGGATGTTATTTGGAGTGTAAATCCTACTTGGATTTGGAAACTTGTCTATTACATATTCTTCAATAAATCGACTGCTTGCTTGGTGGTAGCTGGTCGCTTTGACAAGTATGACATGTTTCAATTTGTTTAACAGACCAATAATCTCCATTTCCATCTGTGTTAGTTGCTCGAATACACCATTTATAACTGTCAACAACATATTTCGCCTCAAATTGGTTTGATGCAGACTTGATAACCTTAAGCTGAAAATGGTTCTTCAGTGCCATCATTCTTAATGTATCTCGTAACTCTTTCTTCAAACTGAAAACCTGCCAAACACTGATAGTATCAGAAGTAGAACTAGACATCACATCTACCAAACGAGAATTGGAAGGTGGAATTGGCGACAAACTATGAGAAGTTGATGGATCTGACATATTCTGTTGACATCCTGTTGATCTGATTTGGTCCATGCCTCAAATTCGTTGTCGCATCCATGTTCTCATCACAATAATTCATACAGCGAGTGCTGATTGTAGTGAGTGGAATGTCAAAACTTTCACCCTCCATACATGGCTAAGTATCAAAAAGTTCGGGTCAAAGGTCTTCTTTTTACCGAGATGGAGAGTATCCACCATAGATTGTAGGATATTCATGATGTCCCGGTAAAGGCTCTATAGCATTAACGTAACCTGGTGAATGATGGCAATCCTGGTTTAGTTGATTGCTCCCCCAAGAAGAAATAAATGGTTGTCCATGCACATTCGATTCGACAGGCTGCAAAGGAGAAGTACAATGTATCTCATGATCATCAGCAGGTATCCTCTCTTTAGTGATGTAAAATGGACTGATAAGTCTAGCATCTGTAACCACAATAGTGCTCACAAAACCACTAATATCAGAGTCATTTACAATATCCACATATACCACGGATCCGGTTTTACCGTCTGTAAAACTTGTTTTAATATGGATTGTGAATTCTGCTTGATCTATTTTAGTATAGTCATATATTATGTATAATAACTATTGAAACTTGACGTCCTTTGGAACAGGTAAAAGTCAGACCCTTCCATTGCGGTATTTCTTAAAACCGTCTAATAATTGAACCCATGATCCGTCGTGACGAAGTGCAACTGGCACAATCTCAACCATACCTAAAAAGTTATAAAATATAACCAATTTATTCAATTGGTTAGAAAATTAAGGTCGAGTTGAGTTTCAAAGTTTAATAATTACAAATTCATAAATTAATTAACCAACACAATTACGGATTACAAAATTTAAATTAAAACATTTAATTAAAAACCAAAGTTAATTAATAAACAAACTAACTTAATGCATATCTTGCAAAAAAATAACTAATATATGTAACTAATAAAGAAGTAACAAAAAAATGAAAAACCAAAAAATATATTAAAATATAACCAAAAAGAACTTAAAAATTAATTTTAAAAAATAAAAATATAGCTAAAAAAAATACGTGCTCGGGCCAATTGCTCAAGCATAGTCACGTGCTCAGGCCTTTGGATCGAGCACGTATTTTTTTTATTTTTTTATTTATTTAATTAAAAAATCATTAAAAAAGTTTTAAAAACAAAAATTAATTAAATAATTATATTAGTTATTTATTGTTTTATAATTTATAATTTTTGTTATAATAAAAATATTTAAAATAAAGAAATCGAAAACAAAATTTCAAAATTTAAATTTACTATATTTTAAATTTAATGATTTTTTAAAATTACAAAAAAAAAATAATTTCGAAAAGTCACTTATTATTTATCATATGTATATTTTAAAAATAAATAAATTATTTGTTATATAACTTTTATTAAATAAAGAATTAAAAATAGAAAAAATTAAGAAATCACTATATATACATGACTGTAGCTACAGTATAAGATACAATATTTTATAAAATTTTAATTTATTTAATTAAATGGCACAAGCAAAAGCTTACCCGGGAGGTACTGTAGAGCCACATGGGTACGAATCATGACTAAGAGAAAGTCAGCCCGTGACATTTGGTATCAGAGCTCAAGGTTGGGGTGATAGTGTCTACAAAAAACTAACTCCTCAAGAACAACTCGATTGAATGCTCTCGAAAGAAAATGGGCAAGTTAAAGGAGACTCGACAAGCTTTAGAGGCAGCATAGTAGAGAAAGAGCTCGTTTGACACCGAAGACTTGAGACTAACTCTGACAATAATAAAGTCCTTGAGTTCTCAGGTGAGCATATGAGAAATGGAAGCCGTTAGCTTTAACTTTAAGTCGTCTAATAGGGGACGTCTCGATAAGTTGGAAACATAGTTTGCAAATACACAAGCAATAATATTTGAGATTGCGGAGGAGTACTATAATGTGGTAAGGGTGTTGCGGGGATGAGTAGAGAAAGTGGACGGATCTTACTTACTCGTATCCTTACAACTCAGTCGAGAACCGCTCCAAACTTAGAATACGTTCGGTTAAAAGCACAGGAACAGAAATGCTATGGAGGAACCCGAGATACCGAAGTGATAAAAAATGACATTGTTAGATATTGAATAATATTTTCGAACTGTGAGGGGAGGTTTCGAAGACGTCAAAGTGAGCTTGATGTCCATGTATTTTTGTGAGGATTCCAAGTTGTGTTGGAGGACTCGAAATGAGACTTAAAGAACCACCTCATCTCTGAAAATATGGTGTAACTTGCTCGAAAACATTGGTTTAACATCGGACAATACTTTCAGAATGTGAGGACAAATTCCGAAGACACCAAAGTGACCCTGAGTCCATGTACTTGTTCAGGGATGGCAAGTTGTGGTGGAGCAGTTGAAATGAAAACTAAAATTCTTCCCTAAAAAGGTTGCATACCTTGCTCGAAACCAATTACATGAGTTGACTCGAAATTGGGATAGTTTCCAAGTATATAAAAAAATTCTCGGATTTAATATTAGATATTCGAGATGTGTTTGAGCAAGATTAATTATTTTACTTGATGGAAATGATTCAATCTTGGGCACGAAACGAGTTATAATGACAAAGAGGTGTGAGATTTCCCATTCTCACAAGCAATCATTGAATGATTGTTGGATTACTTATGTGTTGACTCCCAACCAAAAGGTTATTACCTATCTTAAGAGGAAAAGAGAATGGGAACAGGAATCCTAAAAATTGGGGCTCTAACAAAGGTAGGGGAGCGACCCAGTGAGTAGCATTGAACTTTCCAAGGAAGTTACCATCGTTAATGGTGTGGGTGAAGCCGAAAAGAAACGTTATCACGTTGGTGATACAATGGCCTTATAGAGCTATTGAATGCCTTGAAGAGGAAAGACTAAGTGCTATGATAGTTAGAGATGAATTGTAGGAAACACTTGAAAAGCAATCGAGAGACAAAAGAGATGGTCCACATGGTGGCACCGTAGATATTGAGTACTCTGAAAGAGCTATCCAAAAAGATAAGAAGGTCGTAAGAAAAGACCTTTGTAGAATTGATACTCCCACTTACTTGCAGATGCTCTTAAAAAAGAGATCTCGAGTTTGAGTAGCGAGGGAATCAAACTCTGAGGAAGTGTGCTAGCTTCGGGCTGAACCTGCCGAGGTGTAAACTCGTGAGGGTTCGTGGGAATGTGCCAACTTTGGGTTAGACTTGCGAAGTGAAAAAACCCTAAGGGACCTCGGAGGAGGGCCAGAGGGGCAGATTCTTGTTTAGTGGTCATAAGGTATCCTAAACTGCAATGGTTGTGACTCGGTAGCTGGGGCAGGCCTACGAGATAGTAGGTTGTAACTGCGCCTAGGACCGAAGCCGTTAGGTTGTAATAGTTGTGACTCGGTATGTTAAGGTGAAACCATGTAGTAATTGGTTGTGACCGCGCCTAGGGCTGAGACCATTATATGGAATGGGTTATGGTGGACATTGGGGCCACTCATAATAACATTTTGTAATGGTTGTAACTCGGTAAGCCAAGGCGGGCTCATCTAAAAAAAAAAAGGTGGTAACCTCGCCTAGGGCCGAGACCATTATATGGAAAGGGTTATAGTGGACTTTCAAGCCACTTATAATGTCATTTTACTTCAAGAGTGAAGCGTCTTTGGTTAAAGCACGAGGAGGAGAGTGGCCTTACGAAGGCAGTCATTTCTAAAAGCCTTACCTAAGAGTGAGTTGGCAAAGTAAGTGCAGATGAAAATCGGCACTTGTGAAGGTCAAGTAGACCTTGTTGTTTTGCAGGTGGATAACTTTACTACTATCGCGAGAAAAGACTTCTCATTAGAGAATGGCGTTATCCTATTCCATCTGTCAGTAGCTTGTTGATCAAGGGAGAAGATTAAGAGAGAAAGGCTCGCTATGATGCCAGCCAAAGTCAAGCAACCGACAGAGGCAAAACTCGTATCCATGCTTCAATCTAAGAAGAGAATTGAGAGACGATGACCTTCTTTCATCACAATTTCAGTCTTAGAGGAAAGACGAGCCGACCCCATAAGAGGTTGCAGATGTTTTACAAAAGTTGCTGAGGTGATGTTAAAGCAACTACCTAAGACATTACCAAAAGGAGAGCAATTGGTTATCAGACGTATGGGGTCCGAGGCGAACACACCTTCGCGCAGCTTCACAGAAGGACTCAACTAGAATAGATTCAATGAGAGCTGAGATAAGAGACTAGTCTAAAAGTATGAGAGACTAGTCCCAATCATTGTCAGAGTAAAAGAAGGCTACATTCAAGGTTGGGATGTCAGAGTAAAAGAAGGCTACATCTGCAATGTCTCAAAACCCTCTTTGGGGGGGGGGGGGGGGGGGGGGGGG
>JAXCLQ010020064.1:0-33026 GCA_035584115.1 Cedrela odorata | reverse complement strand
ATTGTAAATTAGTTTATGATTAATAAAATGACATTTATATCATTTTGCATATACAGTTGTGTGTATATATAAGTATTATATATAAAATGTAAAATGAGATCTAGCGATGCATTATGATGTTAGGACTCTATCTGCAAGTAGTTGTAGATATGACTACAGAGTCTGATCTGAATACATCCAAATTAGTTTCCAATTGAGGTATTGTCATATGGGAGCATGATATTACATGATTAGCATGTTTGATGCTTCCAAGGATTAGTATTTGATATTAATAGTTGGGTGATGAGTCTCATATCATAAGAACATAAACATGAGTAATACATTGGAGTGCGTGTTACTGAACGTGACCAAACGTGACGAATTACATGGGTGATTATCCACTATCAAAGATACGTTACACAGCCGTGCTAGTATACCACTGGTTCTTTGACTTGAGATATCACGACTGCTCTCTGCATTAAGGCACATCATTCACTTGTGTATATTGCACCGGGCTAGCCATGCCTTGTGAAAGAAGCTTGTTGGCAATGTGTTTAGATGTAAGAGCACAGGTGATGACTAAGACGAAATTTGCTGGCTTAGATATTAGAGCTTGAGATCCTAGGTAGGGATGTCATACATAGGAAATGAAATCTCTGGCCAGAGTATGTGTTTCCGGAAAGGTGTTTTTGGATACATGATTCCTGTATATGATTCGAGACCTTGTTCTTATGATTGAGTTAGGGGTTTGACGATACCATGACCTGCACTCGATCGGGAGTCGACAGTAGAGGGACTTTATTATATATACGTACGACTATATGGATTCATTAGTATCTGGGGGTTGTGGCATCTTGCTAAAGGTTACACATGATCATTGGAAACTTTGGTTACAAAGAGTTGTACCGAAGAGATATGAAAGAGTTCGTGTCCATCCATGTCCAGTTCACATTGAACCCAGGGGGTCACACACATAGTCGGTTACTTGATGATGATGGCTATTGCTATTATGCAATAATCATTAACTAGTTAATGATATTGTACAGATATTGATCGGGTAGCAATTCGATTATTTATTGTAAAGAATATATTTTTCGGCTCTGACGCGCTAGCACACGTATGCGTGAAAAATATTTCGGTTTAATTTTGGTATACCATAAATATGATTTGCGGATATAATAATATTAATTTATTATTATTATATTTTAATATGATTATAGTAATCATAAAATGTAATTATTAATTATATTAATATAATTATAAATATCTAACATATATATTATTGATATATATATATAAATAAGATATTTATTAATATACATGTATATATATATAGATGTATATATATATATATATATGTATCTCTCTCTTCCTATTTTTGATATGTATATGTTAATTAGATTAATATATATATATATATTATTTATAATGTTATAATGTATAAATGTATTAATGATGTACTAATGAATTAATGTATGTATATATATGTATTGAATGAATGCATGCATATGATAAAGGATGTATGTTCTGCCGACTTAAACACAATGAATCATCCAATTTTGTGTTAATGGATTTAGATATTTATCAAATTGAAGTTGGTGGATTGAAAAGATGAAAAAGGTAGCTTAATTGTTAAGCTTGATTTTCGGATATATATATACATATAAATACATACACAGTATATGAAAAAGGAAGGGCATTATCTTCTTCTCTGTTTTCTGAAAAACAAAAATAGAAAATCTCTTCTTTTTCTTCACCAAAACTCGCTCAAGAAAGTGAGTTTGTCATAGCTTGGTTGTGAACCATAGCAAAGGCAGAAGTGAGAAGCAGGCTTTGGTTGTGAACCGAAGTTTGAAAAGAAGAGAGAGAAAGAGAAATCTGTAGAGAGAGAAAGAGCTAGTTAAGCTTTGTGAAACTTAAATCGTAGCTCTAAGATTCCGATCAGGCTGGAACTAGCATCCTCAACACCGACGTGTATGGATATCCAAGGGAAGCAAGGTCGTTGCTGGTTTGGATTGCTAAAACAAATGTTCGATTTTTTCTTAGTTTTGTTCACAAAACAGAGTTAAATTGTACACTGAAATACACATGCATGCACATATCGATCATCAGGGAGTTTATTTCGCAGGTTCGTAATGACAATTTAGGCTCTCCTGCGACAGTTGTGCGCCTAGAACTCTATTTCGTGCGTCGCACTTCCGCTGCACATGAAACAGAGAATGTTTATGTTTACTATTCTATTCAAAAATAAACAAAAGGAAAACTTGAATTTGTTAAATAAATTGATATAAAACGAAATTGCATCTTGGAAAACTTACATAGTTTATGCTGTAAGAAATAATTAGTGAATTTCGACCAAACCCCACAACTTGAATTTTGTTTTCTCTCACTAAAATTGAATTTTTTTTTCCTTTTGTCCTCTTGTTGTTTCTTGAATTAACAAGAATTGTGTAGAATTCTCTAGAGTGGGCCATCCATGTATATCAAATAATGGGCTTGGTTTCATTTGATTTTATTAAACCCAAATAATTTTATAAAATGGCCCAAAACTATTCCTTTGATAACCTAATATTTAGCCAATTTGAGTGAAGCTCACTCTTCAAATTATTACTTCCTTAAGTTTTTTTTTTTAAAATTCATTCTAACTACTAAAATTCTATCATAGCTGTTATAATAATTTTATATGCAAATTTAGACGTATAAAAAAATCTTTACTCATCTTAATATCTTTTTAGTAAAAAAAGTAATTGATCATTTAATTAGAGGTTGAATATTTATATAAATTACTATTAAATCATTTCCTTTTTATTTATTTTTTTTTGTGTTTTTCCAATTGTTTTGTCATAAAAATGATGTAATTTATGTTTTATATTTTTCTGACATGATGACTAATGTGAATTCTTTTTCATTGTAATGACATAAGCTTTAAAAATAAATTATCTATTCTGAAGAAGAAAGTTGGAGATATATGTATAACTAATGGAGTATTCATACTATTATTTGAAATAAGAAAAATTTATCAAAACTTACTATAATTGAAGTAAAGATAAATATCATATTAGGTTTTGTAGAATTGATGGAATGCAATAGAAGAGCTATAAACTTTTTAGCAAGTACAACTAGATATGTATTCATAATACTTCATATTTATTCAAATTTAGAAGAAATCCGTTTGGTTTCTAGGATATTTGTTGAAATGGGTATCATATTAAGACTTTAAACGAGAATGGCAAAATATCTTTACATTACTTTTAATGTCTCCGAAAAGAAATATATAATAGAAAAATTTTCAGCTTTCTCATCTAGGTTGTATTAAACAATTATAAATGTAGATTTTGGTCACCTATGATCTATAATGATGTGTAGTGTTAGAGATATGCTCTAGAACCAATCGTGTCATATAGTTCAGAGATATCATTCTATGTATATATATTTGTAATTAATTGTAAATTAGTTCACAATAAATAAAATGTCTTTTATATCATTTTGCATATTCAGTTGTTAATTTATATTATATATATAAAATGCAAAATAAAATCTCATAATGTATTATGATGTCAAAACTCTATCTGCAAAGAGTTGTAGATATGAGTACAGAGTCTATGATTTTAATACATCTATATCAGTTCCTAGTTGAGGTGATGCCATATAAGACTATAAGATTGTATGACTGATATATTTGATACTGCCAAAAATTAGTATTGGATGCTAATAGTTAGGTGACAAGTCCCATGTCACAAGAGCATAAACATGAATAATACGTTGGAGAACGTGACTAAATGTGATAAATCACATAGATGATTATCTACCGTCAATGATACGTCACACAACCGTACTAGTGTACCACTAGTCTTTTGACCTGAGGTGTCACGGTTGCTCTCCGTACCGAGACACATCATTCACTTGTATATATTGCATTAGGCTAGCCACGCTTGATGAAAGAAGCTTACTGACAATATGTTCAAGTGTACGAGGATAGGTGAAAACCAAGATAGAATCTACTGGCTCAAATGTTAGAGCTTAAGATCCTAGATGGAATTATCATATGCAGGAATAAAGTTTTTAGCCAAAGCATATATGTCCGAAAAGGTGTTTTACGAATATATGAATCTTGTATATGATTGAGGTTCTGACCTATGATTGAGTTAGGGATATGACGATACCATGACCCGCATTTGATTGAGAGTCGATAGTAAAGGGACTTTACTACATACATGTACAACTATATGGGTTTATCCGGTATATTCATTTATCTGTGTTTAGGGGTCATGACATCTTAATAAAGGTTATTCATGATCATTGGAAATTTTGGATACAAAGAATTGTACTAAAGAGAAATGAAAGAGTTCATATCTAGCCATGTCCAGCTCACAATGAACCTAGGGTGTTACATACATTAGTCGGTTATTTAATGATGATGGTAATTGTTATTATACAATAATCATTAATTAGTTAATGATATTATACATATACTTTGATCAGATAGCAATTTGATATTTTATTATAAAGAATAAATTTTTTGACTAGAATGCACTGGCACTCATATGTATGGAAAATATTTCAGTTAATTGTGGGATAATGTAACTATAATTTACAGATATTTTTATATTGATATATAAATATAATATTTTAATATTGATTAAATTAATAATAAAGTAATAAATATATATTATATTAATATAATAATAAATATCTTTTGCAATGATTACAAATATATATATTAAAGTAATATATATATATATATATATCTAAATTAATCATTACTATATATATATTATTAAAGTAATAATATATATAAGATATTTATATATATAATGATTATATATATATTATTAAAGTAATAATATGATATGTGTGTGTGTGTGTGTATATATATATATATTCTCTCTCTCTTTCTTAATATATATATATATATATTAATTTGATTAATATATAATATTAAAACATTAATTGGATTAGTGTTAAATGATTCAACCTATCTGAAGGAAAAACATAGAATAACATGCTCTATTTCGCACAGGCAGCGGAAGTGCAATGTGTGGGATCATTTCCCAGGAGCGTACCACCGCTAGGGAGCCATGATCGTCTAACGAACATGGGGAAAGGCTCGCTATTGGATTTAGACGTGTAAACATGTATATTTTGGGATTTTAAAATAATTTTAAACGTAAAAGCAAAGTTAAGAAGTCGTATTTCTTTATTTGTAGTCCAAAATAGCAAACCAATCTCCTCGCTTGCCTCTAGGTGTATCCACACGTCAGGTTGGTGATGATAGTTCCGGCTTCATTTGGGATTTCCTTGATGTGGGTGTTAGCATTACCAAGCTAATCCAAAGTTTTCTCTCTCTAACCTCTTTCTTCTTTTTTCGGTTTTGATTTACAACCAAGCACCCACCATTACCATCTCTATGGAATGGTTCTCTTGAAACTTTAGAGAGAATGAAAAAGAAGATGAACTCTCAATTCTTGGCTTGCTTGTGAAGATAACATAGCATCCCAATGCTTATTATCTATACTAAACACTTGACTGTTTTTCCTGCACAGCTGTCATTAACCATTCTCTTTTTTCATTTCATTAAATTAAACAAGGTAATCCACTTGCCCACTTACCTTTCATTTATCAAATTAAACAAAGGCCATGTGTCAAGGCTTGAGTGGTTGACTTAAACAATACTAATCCAATTAATGTAATACATATATATATATATATACACACTCACACACACACATACAAATATCTTATATATATATATAATATTACTTAAATAATATATATATGTGTTTGTTTTCTCATACTATACTGAGAAAAGCTGAAAAAGAACCAAAACAGATTTTATTAGTGATATAAATTAATAAATCAAACAATTTGACTTATTAAAATTAAAAATTTAAAATTATAACAATCAAACATTTTGATATTATTTTAATTGCCAATTTTTTTAATTTAACTCCCACTATTTAATTTGAATTCTACACTCCCTTAATCAGGATTCAAAAGTTTCGTTAGATATTTTAATAATTAGTGGGGAATCAAGCTCTTATTAAAATTAACCAATCTCACATTTTAGATTCTTGGCTAATTAATTCTAATAAGTAGGAACCATTTTCCTTTTGTATCACATATAAGATTTGATTCATTTCTTTTGCCATAACTTTGAATTCCTTAAATTTTAGAATCTTGGAATTCTTAGCTAGTTAAATCCATACCATTGTGCTTTCTACAATGTTATTCTCATCCAAACCTCACATTTTAAATTCTTAGTCAAGAAAAAATATACATCCTAGAACCAGACAATTGAATTCAATTCCATAAACTAATACTCCTCACATTTTAGGATTTTAGGATATAAAATTTATGTCAAATAATTCACTTGTTATCCCACCATGGGAGACAAGGATTTAATAATTTTATTTAGGGAGTCTCAATACACATTTATTTTACATATGTCATATATATGTTTCAAACATGCAAATAATTAAATATGTGATTTTTTTAATTCATATTACTATTAAACTCTTTAATATTTATTAATATTTATTTATCTAATAAATAAATATTAAATTACCAATATTTTTGATATGTAAGAAAGAGACATTGTGATTGATTATTGATTGTATTGAGTTGATTTACTTATTCTATGAATGGAAAGTTCGATTGCAATATTGTTGTATGATATGGTTTGAGTATTCTTTTTTTGTTTTATCACCAAAGATCATATGCACATGAGTAATTATTGACTCGGGACCAAGAGGACGGTAATACGTAATGCCTTTAGATTCTTCTGCTCAAATGTCACATTCTTAAAAGCAATGTTAGTGACTTGGAGGACAACAATACATAATGCCCCAAGGCATCAGAGAGTTTAAATATGTATTTAAGGTGATGATGATACATAACGCCCCTAAACACCAGAGTTTTTGTGTTAATGTATGTGTAGTGATGTACTTTCTAAGTATGTTTGAATTTAATTGAGAAAAAAATCAGATGCATATGAATGTATATATAGCTATTGTAATTATCTGAAACTTATGTGTTAATATTACGTTTAACATCTACTCACTAATTCTTTTAGACTCAGCCCCCCCTAACTCTCCAGTTTTGCAAGAGCTTGGATTTATTAAGCTACTTCAGCAACATGAATACACGAGTTAAGGATAGGGTCCACATCGCAGTCACAGGGTTAATGGAAGTATATCGCCCTTGGAGTTGCATAAGTATGTTTGGTGAATGTGTAGTGCATGCATGTTTTGCGTTGGTGTGTGGATAAGTTGTCTAAGGCTTAGAGTGATAAGAGGATTCTATCACCTGCCAATAACATTCCCGAATTTGGGTTGTTACAGTTCCACACCATTTAACATCAAAACTACTCACACATATATGTATAAATCACTCACAACATTCATACTTTACAACAACTAACGATTCATTTTCTTCACAATTTTAACATATAATAAATACGAAACAAAAATCAAACTTCAAAATCATTTACAAATATACATGGATTATCCTTTTTTGGGAAGCCACTTTCACTCCCCCTTATCTTCTCTTTTCTTCCTCTTTTCCTTCTTTCTTTCTCTCTTCTCTCTTTCTCTTCTTCCCTTACCTTCTTCGGCTACCCTCTCTTTCCTTCTCCTTTTCTTTTTCTTTCTTCCTTTTTCTTTCTTCTTCTTTATCTCACAGACTCTCTTCCTTCCCTTCTTTTGCATGTTTTTTCCCTTGCTTCTTATTTCTTTTTTTTTTTTACTTTCTTTTCAACTAATATTTCTCTAAACAAGTGTAGATAGTTCTAGATCTTTGTTGATTAAACATAAAAATTTGGGCTTGGGTTTTTGATTAATAGTTTTTGGCCTTAATCTTGTATAAATTGAGTTTGGGCTTGATCCTTTGTATTGGCCTCCATTTAACAAAATTCTTGGGCTTGAATTATACTTAACCATGGGTTTAAATTTGGGCTTCATTTTGGGTTGAATCAAAACTTAAATTTGGACTTGATGTGTATGTGTGTGTGTGTGTAAATTAAATAGTTGGCCCAAAAAAATCAAACTAACCTTATTAAATTAAATTCTAAAGCTCATTTCTTCATGTAATTTCCTATAACATCAACCTCTAATACCTTATCAATATATTGAAAACCATGAAAGTGATAACGAAAGTTACATAACTAGATATATATAACATTCTATGCCTCAATTTTGGGTTATCTGTGTGTGCATAACCCATGAACTTATTTTCAAAAAATCCTGAAACAATTGCATTCCAAGAACCACACTTTTATCTGTAATGCCATCAATACAACGTATACATCGAGTATCATCCCATATTCTACATACATCGAGTATCATCCCTTAGTATTGGTTTCCAATTCAGATTTAACCATGTATACATGCTTGCTCTTACTTACAGATATATCTCCAAACTGTGTTTATTACAAATATCACTTGTCTTTTTAATTCTCACTCATTTTCTTCCCAACTCTTGAAGAACAATTAATACTAAACCATCGCTTGATTCATATTTCTAGCCCATTACAATAAAATTTGTCAAATTGGTTTCCTAGTACAATATTTACCCGACCAAAAAACAAAAGCAAATAAAATCTCGTATCGCATTTCTCAATCTTCACTTTAATCCCAAATTTTCATTCAGAACTTTCTCTTTTTAAACTTCTTCCTAGAACCTATAGTTGTTGATTTCAAACAAGAAAGTCTCAATTTCAATTTATATATGTTCTAACTCTTATATATTAGCTCTCTTTTAGATTCTTTTCAAAATCAATTTCTATTTAGCACTCATATTCAACAAATTCAAACTTTAATTTTATTCTAAGTAGTATACCTAGTTTATCTCAATCACTATGCTTTAAATACCATACTTGAAATCAATTTCAATTTCATGCATATCAGTTTCTTCTTATCAACTTCTATAGATCAACTACTACATATTAGTTTCTTTTTAATTAACTTTCCTAGCGATCTCAACACTAAATTTTTTAAGATACTCTAATTACTTAACTCTACTATAATTTCAACCATATCAGCCACTTATATGCCAAATTTCGAATCAACTGTTCTCCTAAGGGATTGATAACTACTAATTCATGCTCTAAGGGATATAAGTTTCTATCGGCATGCTGTGCAAATGAAACGTTAACAAAAGATTTATGTGACCTTAAATCTATTAAAATGTAAGTATGTCTATCAAATACTGTTATGATACCTGTGAAAATATTAGGGTTTGTTTGGGCTTCATTAGTTGTCATGGCTAATATTTGAGTCAGGGTTCTAGTTTGGGGTTTTTGAACATTTTGTGGAACTGAACTATTACTAGTCTTGCCTTTATGAGATGTAATGGCAACCTCTAAAGTTGTACTTTTACCTTTCTAAACTAGAGTTCAAGCAAGTGAAGGTTGAGGTATTGACTTAAATACTTGATTATTCGGGTAGAATTTCTGAATATAACCGATTTGACCACACTGGAAACATTGCCTCCGTTCTTTACACAGTCTAGTGTGATATCTTTGGCATCTAGATTATTGTTGACTTCATGTTCGAGGAGTAAATCAGCCCCTTATATTTGAGTTACCTACTAACCCTACTCTTCTAGGTGCTTGACTCTATGGTGGAATTTGGCTTATACCGAATGATGCTGCAATTGTACTAGACATCTCTGAACTCTTTCTCTTTTTTGATGATTATCCTTAAGAAAAACTAAGCCCCTTTCTTTTTCTAAAATTCTCCCTGGACTTTTTCCTTTCCTTAATCAATTCCTCTGCCTTATTTTGATTTCGGTGGAAGCAGCTATAGTATTATTTATTAAATTCCAACTAAATATCAGACTAAGTTAATACTAAGGTAGACCTGCTTCTAATGTTTTTCCACCAAGTACGTGCATTCTTTTTTAACAACCGCATCGTTACTCTTAATTTTATAGCATCATCTAATCTCATATCATTAAAAATCTCTTCAACCTTCTTGATCCAATTCTTAGCTACAAGAGCATCCATTGTTCCAGAAAATAATTCACACCCCAATTGTCTAGCTTCTTTTAATAGCTTTGACAACTTTACTATCGATCGGGCTAGAGCTGAAGGAGGTAACTAAGGTTGAGCTACCTTATCACTTAGAAGATTGATAAGATGTTGACACATTTCAAGAGTAATATTTCAAAAAATTTGGGCACTTGGCTCTGCTGCAACGACAGAGGTAGCAGTAGTAGCTTCAGGCTGTTCTGGCTGAAAAATATGAGAGGTCACTACCTCAAGATTTCTACTGTTATGAGGTCATCCACGTCCCTTTGTGGTGGCATTCTATATATCCTACAATATGTAAACAATGAAAATATTTATTAGCTAGTTATGACTCATCTTAAGGGATTCATAAGACTTACTTATTATACAAAACCTATCTCTAATACCAATAAAATTGTCATTTCCTTAATATATTGATTTTTTCTTCACATATACTGATTTGGCCACTTTGTTCTTCATTGCACTAATTATGTCTATATAATCCTAATTTAGTCATTCCTATTATTTACGAACCTCAAATCATGACCTTAATCGCTTTATCGTCACTTAAAATCTATAGAATTTTAAATCGTATACTCAATGATTAATTCATCACTTAGAGTCTACAAAACCTCAAACCTTAGCTCTGACACCACTAAAATTGTCACGCCCTAATCCATAAATCTGAGTATATAATAACCGCCACACACTTGCAAGGTATAAGGGTTTTAATATCTCATCCACCTATATATATAATTTCATAATAGAATATGCACACACACACACACACAAACACACACTCACACACATATATATATACATAATATTATTGTTATTTACAACTAAGTAATAATAACCAAGTTCTCGGATCCCTTCTAGATCACATATATACATTAATGAAGAAATTGAATACTCACTGAGTCTCCTAAAAACTGTAACCTTCAAAACTAAGTCTGTGGAGTGGACTGGCGACCTCCTCGAGTGTTGCCTAATCTGAAAATATTTTTTAAGAAAATAAAACGTAAGTATAAAACTTAGTGAATAGATAGACAACGGTAATCTAAAAAATATACAAGAGAAGCAAGAGTATCATGTTTAAAATATAACATGTCATAACAACAATTTAAATTATTTACTCGAATCAAACAAGCAGAAGTATCATGTTTCAAATAGGTATAATTTTTCACATAAATTTTCAATTCTTTTTCTCATAATCATTACATGAAATTGAAAATAATTTCATATTTAAAATCTATGGATGATCAAATAAAAGAAATTGGGCTTGCCAAGAAACTATCCCTGAGACATCCTCTGGTGAACATCCGGTTGACATCTTGAGACCCGCTAATGAGTTATTTTATATTAGTATATAGAATAAATTTGTTAAGCTCACTCGTTAGCGTTAGCCTGAATAAGAGATATGGTATAAGACATACCTTATCCAGTAGGAACTTCCCCTTTACCCTATATCAGCAAGTAAAGATGAAAGTGAGTAACTTCTCCCTTACCCATGTATTTAGTAAGGATGAAAATACACAATTCTACAAACTTCATTACCCATTTCTCAAATACAGGTAGAAATATGTAACCTCTCATTTATACCTCTCCCTAGTAAGGGCGGAACATTTGTATAAATGCGCTCTTATTGAGTACTTTACACCGAGATCTCAAATCACAAATTTACATAACATCTTTCATCATTTGTATCACATATCAACATAAAATCAACTTATCATAAGTCATCCATCCACAGAAAATAGTTCATAAATATCCGAACACATTTTCTAAAATTTCACCCTTACTTTAAACATATTAATTTCATCAATATAATGCATTTAAAATTCTGGATTCTTAGAACAGTTAAACAATTCAAACAATTAGTAAAACATTTACATTTCCAACAATCTGTCCAAACAATATTTTAGGAAAATAAAATAAAATAATCACTTAAATCTATTTTTAAATCATTCATATTTTAAACATTTTACGTAAACAATTAAACATTTAAATCATTTCATTTAAAAACTTTGAAAGCATGCCCATCTACTCACCGGTTATAATCTAGTCTATCTGATTCAAGATAGGGTCAATGGATGCTCTTCTTGATGTTCTGAAATACACGACTTTCGTTAGGATTTATAACCGTAAATGAATAAGTAAATAAATATATTATGCAATAATACTTCACCGTAATAAAAATTTAAAATGGTTTAAATCACTATGGAGTCTAAACTGAAATTTCTCGAGTCACAAAACATAATTGTTCTAGGTGACATTTTACTACACAGGAAACAATTTTAAACTTTTTTTTTACAAAATTAGCAACCATTCTTAGCCTAAATTTTTTATAACATATTTTATTATGAGTCTAGTTCCCATGACTTTTTATGGATTCAAATTCTGAATCTGAATTTTTGAGCTATAAGCAAAATACTACGCATGACGCAAAACAGGACAGGATGTAAGGTGTAATAGGGCAACAAAACTCTAATTTTCGCTGGGAACTCATTTTTGCTCGAATTGACCTGGTTTTTGGATTAGTTATTCCCCTATGCGTTTAGTTTTCACAGAAATTGATGGCTTGTTAATTTGATGTTCGAAACTTATTCAGTATTTGATTTATTGAGCACTGTCTAAAATTCTAACAACCAACATGCATCCATTTTATATGCAAACTTTTTGCCCTATTTTCTAACACAATCCAGCCACCATAATGACCTATAAACACACTTTAAATTTACATTTTCCTACCACCAAAACACAGCCACAACACTACCATATCAACATATATTTGCTACCCTACAACTTTACGCACTATTAACATTTCTCTCAATAACTACACATGGGTAAACACTTTAAGATCAAAACTACTTACACACATATATGTATAAACCATTCATTGTATTCATACTTTACTACAACCAACAATTGATTTTCTTCACAATTTCAACATAAAATAAATACAAATCAATAATCAAAACTTCAAAACCATATACACATACACTTACCACTAAAGAAGAACTTTCTCTCCTCCTCTTCTTTTCTTTTCTTCCTATTCTTCTCCTTTCTTTCACCCTTTTCTCTTTCTCTCTCTGCTTTCTCGGTCTTCCTCCTTCCTTTTCTTCTTCTTTTCTTTCTTTCCTTCTCTTTCTTTCTCTCATAGTCACTCTCTTTTCCTTTCTCTCTTGCACGGTTTCCTCCCTTGCTTCTTGATTCTATTTTGTTTCTTTCTCTTGCTTAATATTTCTCTAAATAAGAGTATAGAATTCTAGAATTGTGGTGACTAAATGCAACCAATTTGGGCTTGCGCTTGATCATTTGTATTAGCTTCCATTTAACACAAATTTGGGCTTGGCTTGCCAACCAATATTGGACCATAAATATGTATTTTTAGTGGTGGCCTCAAATTTTTCACCATTCGTACCCTTTCCCTAACTTGTGGTGTTTTCGCATACTAACCTCTTAAGTTTTAAGAATTCTTCAATCTAGTACTTTATTTTATTTGTAATTTTCATGAAAGAAATAGTAATGATAATCACATATATAGGTCTGTATATATATATATATATATATATATAAAACATTCTATAGCTTAATTCTATGTTAACTGTATGTGTATAACCTCATTTAATTCTCTCACAACCTAATATGTCAAAATTTATCATTAATGCAAAATCTAGTAAACTTAGTTTATATCGAATTTTGTGGGTTCTACATATTATGTATAGGATCACATTAAAAATAACTTTAGTTTTGACATTGTAGACTTGCCCAAGATTATAGGGATGGTGCCAAGAAATTTGTAAAGGTTGCTAAAAAAAAGTTAAGAAATCGAGATAAGATTAGTTGCCCTCGCATAGATTGTCAAAATCAATGTCGCGAGCATGCTAATAAAGTATATAAACACTTGGTCATTAATAGGATGGTTCAAATGTATACGAATTGAGTTTTTCATGGAGACAACCGAGTGTTTCTGTATAACACGAGAATTTTAGGATGTCAGAAACATGTAGAATGTATAGAGATGCTTGTACGTAAGATGATGGTCATGTAGAGCCCACCTTTAAAATATGAGATGAGAATTTCATGGATAAGATAGAAGAAGTTAAATCTCCTCTGTATGAAGGTTATACTAAGTACACAAAATTATCAGCTATGGTAGTTTTATACAAGCTTAAAACTGCACATGACATGTTTGATAAATGCTTTGATGAACTTCTAGAGATCATTAGAGAAATTTTATCACAAAATAATACACTGCTTGCTTCATTATACTTAGTAAAAAGGTTATTAAAAGTGTTTGACCTTGGATATGAGAAAATAGATGCATACATTAATGATTGTGGTTTTTTTAGAAAATAAGTAGAGTATCATGAAAAATGTCCAAACATTTAAATGGCATTGGGCAAATGGTACTAATTGAGTCAAATATCAAGATGAATTTATGTTGGTTAACATCCACCAATGTGTTAATCAATTCGAAAGAGACCCATTTATCCTTACTTTAGGGGCCAAAAAGTGTTTTATTCTAGGGATAGTGACACCTCCAATTGGTATGTCGTTCTAAAAACACGTCTAAGAGAGTTATATAACCTCAAAAATTGATTATGAAGCCGTGCCAGTGTAATTTGATCTTGAGTGGAATTGTAAGTTAAATTGTATATACTCTGTCTGTTTAATTATTTCTCTTTGATTACATTTTTATTTACATGTGTAAATTAAATTCATTTACTATATAAACATGTGATTGTCCAAAACTTTTTATTTTTCTTTTCCATAGGTTACTCAATGGCTACTTATGATACCAAATCATCTAATGCTGACGAAAATATGGCCAAAAAAAGAAAGAGAAAAGTACCATCAAAATTAGATTTTAATATTGTGAAGAAACTAAAAGTGGTGGTTTTAACTAGAATGAAAAGGTTCAACCTATTGGACCAGCTTCTGTTAAGTTGAGCACGTTCATGGGGACTTAAGTGAGATAATTTATTCCTGTAACATAGGGATTAGGGTGAGCAGCAGTTCCGATTCGACCCGGAACTGCTAAGAACCGAACCAAAAAATCCAGTTCTAAATTGCAATTGATTTTTTAAGGGTAGGGTTTGATTCCAAAAAATAAAGAACCAATTTTTTTAAGGTAGTTTCTAAAGATTGTGGTACCAAAATTGAACCAAAAAACTGGTTCAATTTTAAAATAAAAGAAATTATTTTTAAAGTAAAAAGAATTGACATCCACCTTATATTTAAATACAAACTCTTAATCATTGAATTACATATATAAAGTTATGCAGTTTATTAAAGATAATACTTTTTATTTGTTGAGTTACATAAAAAAATTAATCAATATGCTTATAATATTTTATTTAACTTAATTTAACGTGATGTGTATATATTTATTTTAAAATTTTCAAATAAGTTAACAAATATAATAAATAAATGCATACATTGTATAATATTATTATATTTTTTATTGATGTATAATATTAACTCAAGTAATAATAAAATACTTTTTTAATAATTTGTTGTATATCAATTCTCTTTAATAACTTATTTCTCATCACTTTCATTCACTGCGTTTTTCATTATGTACATATATTTTTATAATTTAATATCATTGATTTTATTTTTTTATTAATTTTTTAATGGAGTTAAAAATTAGATAAATTAAGAAAATTAATAAACATGGTATCATGTCTTCAAATCGAAATCAAACCAAAATCAAATTGAAATAAAAAAAAAATGGTATTCTATTCTGGTTCCAAAATTTAGGAATCGAATCATTTAAAATATGTTTTAGTTCCAAGTGAAATAGGAACTAGAATCGGTATTGTACACCCCTAATTGTGAGTTAGTACTACTTCTCTTAAAAGACAATTTATGGGAAGGTATGTAAGTAATGCAGAACAAGTTCACATTTGACTGCTTTTATCTTAAACTTAAGTCATATTAAATATAACTGCTTTTCTATTTTAATGTAGAAAAAAGTTTAGATTAGAGGAATGTCATCGCCGTCATGTGTTAAAGGTAAAGAATGCATCATGGTGTCAATATAAGAGTCAGTTAACAAAAAGAATGAAGAAAGTTGCCAAAAAACAAAACTCATCTTGAAATTTTCATTTATTGAAACTTGATAATGTTCTAAGTAATGAAGTATGGGAAGAGTTCATTAGATTTCATTTGTCTACAAGATTTTAGATAAGATAAATGCAATAATTAGATCTTATAAAATTTAAACCTTAAATGATCTAACTGTCTATGCATTGAACTTGCATAGCAAATAAGTGAAAAATTTTAAAAGATGAGAGCAAAGAATAATCTACCATACGGGCTAAGTTGAAATGGATATGCAAGGAAAGAAGAAGAAATACTAAGACATAAATTATAATATATTTTGATGATAGATAAAATCTTATCTACAATGCAATGTCCGGAGAGAAGCAAGTGAAAATCCAGAAGATGTAACTAGAGTTGAAGTTCTAGTTGTCCCAATGTAATTGATAAAAAAATGTACTGACAAGCAAAGACAGGACCTGGGAATATTGATTTTGTCCTTTATTTTTTATCAAATAGTTTTACCATAGTGACTTGGGGAAATATTTGTGGATGGGGATGGGAACAAGTGTCACGCTCCGACCCTAGGGTCCACCTGTGACAATCGCTACAAACCCTTATGATACATCCTCTATATTCAGAATGTACCATAAGAGCCTGTAAGACTATCAAATCAATTATCCAAAAACTAGAAAACAGTTTATAATTTAAATTCCCATCAATGGGATTTTTCAAGATTAAAGAATTCATCTCCGTGATCAATTCATTCACAATATGCATAATTAATAAACTTATCAATTTAAAACATTACATATGGGTTAATCAAAATAATAAGTTTTACACTTCCACTCTCAGGATCAAAATTAAAATAAACCCAAAATAACTGCATATTCCCAAGAAAATTACATATCTATTTAAAATACATATCTAGTAAACTTGAACCATAGTTGTGAGTTAAGATAAGGAAACCTACCAATAATGTCATGTGCTCTCAACTCCCAGTTAAGACTAAAGCACCTAATATGAAAGTTGTAATTATAAAGTGTGAGTGTACAACTATACTCAGTGAGTAAACACATATATACATAGATATAAATACATGCACACACATTTTTAAATCATGATATTGTGATTTCATTATTAACATGCTTAAAGTATATATATATATATATATATATATTCAATTTTCATGTACAATCAATAACAGTAAACAATGTAAAGATGGTCTGCACTCATTTTAAACAACCAAACCGGGCTGGCCATATTTTCTTGATTGCTATCTTGGCCGAGGCAACGATGAAACCTATCAGTGAGTTTTTATGCATAAAATTATATGTAATACATTCTTATAAAACATAAACTATTTCTCAAGCAATGAAAAATCATTTATTTCATATAAAACATGCCTTTTTAAAATTAACATCTCGTCTCACTGATGCTGGCTCTAAGTAGTCACTTGGTGATGAAGTGATTGTCCTCGTCATATCCGTCAAATTTACGAGATCCTTATCAAGCAGCCAGGACTTTTCATAAGGTCTCCATATCAGCACACAATGGGCTTACCATGGCTTAACCTTCCTTATACAGCTCCATTGCTAACCACTCACCTATGTGGCCTGTCATAGGTCCGTCCATAGGCTACCTCCCTGTATATATATTAAACAAGTAGGCGGAAAGGCCATGCAACTAGCCCACTGGCCATAACACAATAATCTGCCTTACCGGCCTCAACACTAAAAATATACATGCATTTAAAAATAAATTCAGTTTCAATAACGATTATAAATCACATAATTAAATCAGGTCTCTCTGACCTCCAACATGTATATCCAAACAATTTAAAATAGCAAACCATTTATAACATTTACCCAATATCAATATAAAGTACATTAGTGCATTTCATTTCAACAATAGTAAACACTTGTTTACACACAAGTAATATGTGTAAATATCACATGCATTCTATTTACATAATTATGTATATATAAATCTACTCATAAAAGAAATGAAGGGTATTTACTGCCACTACGTTTCCTCACGCCTACTTTGTTAACCTAGTTGGCAACACCTAAGAGCGAGATGAATTGGGTTTATAAAATTTAGCAATTAAAATCGTATGCCATGCAGTGCAGTAATAAAATAGTATTTAGAGAGAGAGATATAAATGCAGTTTTATAGTAGTTTGGCAAATCTTGGCTTACGTCTACTCTCTCAAATGTAAATCACTTCCACCAAGGTTTAACTAACTTCTTATTTTGACGGGACAAGAGAAACCAAGTATAATTCTTCTGAGGTGAAGGGAAACCTTACAACTTATTTTCTACTGGTGAAAGTAACTGAAAGTAATCTTTTTTAGTACGAGTGAAGATTTACCCAATGCCAAATTACAACTATATATTGGATTTTTGCTTTCACACTAAAGTGAATATTTTAATATGCTCTCACAAAAAATTCTTCTCTCACACAAGAGTAGAGAGAGAAAGTTAACTGTTTACATATAAAATTGCTGTTCAAGGATTTTTGTTGATATTGCTTGCAAGTGATCATTCTCTTTTACTTCACTGTGTATCTTCTATTTATATTCATCATTTTTATTAAGCAACATTTGTCCAACAGCTTGATTTTGTGCATTTATTGTACGCTATTAATGCTGCAGAAGTTACCATTGAGCTTTAAAAGTAGAGAGAGTATCAATCCCATTCTCCATGTATCGATCTCTTTCAATGAACAGTATGAATTGCTTCCTAAATATCAATCTGTTTTGTGCTGGAGTTATTTTTGGGTTTTATTGTATCGATCTGTTAATGTAGGATATCGATCTGGTCTGCTTCATAATTATTTTTCAACTCTCTAGAGAGTCCATGTATCGATCTCTTCTCTCTATGTATCGATCTGGTTACCTTTGTAATTATTTTCCAACTTTATGTGAAGACCATGTATCTATTTTTTTAACTCTGTGTATCGATTTGGTTATCTCTGTAATTATTTTGTAACTCTCTATGAAGACCATATATTGATCTCTTAACTATATGTATCGATCTAGTTACCTCTGTAATTATTTTGCAATTCTCTTTAAAATCCATGTATCGATATGTTAATCTCCATGTATCGATCTAGTTGTATTGGTGATTTCTTCTGAAGCTACTATCTCAGCACATATCAGTATCCTCATTTCTTTATATCGATCCTTCTTGATATATCGATTTGTTATTGTTCTTCTGTCGATCTGTTTTCTCACATATTAATTTGTTTGCCTCTAAGTATCAATTTGCAGGCTTTTTAATACACTTGGACAGAAATTTGTTAAGGAATAATATCAAGCATATTCATACATGTATTTGAGATACATTTGGGATCTTTTTATTTTACTCAGTCATTATCAAAAACATATCAATATTAAGGTTTGATATCATCAATTTCTCTCATGATATCATCAATCTTCCCATTTTTTAATGATGACAAAAATAAAATAGATGCCTAACTCTTATTGTGAATTGATTGTTCATTCTCTTAATAGATGTTTAACATTTTTTTAAAATTTGTTTTTTCTCTCCCTTTATCCATTAAGATTTGATGCAAGCTTAATATGTATATTTTCTCCCCCTTTTTGTCAGCAATCAAAGAAGGAAAGAAATTGAAATCATACACATACATGCTCATACAAGAATGAATAAAGGATGATCAAATTCACTGAATAATAAAAAAAGCCATTTCAATCATAAGCAACAAGATCATAACATAGAAATACAAGGTAAAACAATGATAATCAAAACCAAGTTTTCATTTCACATAAAAGTTCATACAATTAGAAGAAATCGGTCAAAGGTGTCCAAAAAGTTTAGGCTATCACTATCGACATCCAGGTGTACAAGGGCATAGGTATGCTAAGGTGCGGGAGGAGGAGGAGGAATTCGAGAGCGAGATGCGGAAGTAATAGGTCTATGGTAAGTAGGAGTAAGAACAAGAGCTGGTGTAGGTGCTGAAGTAGATGTTTTAGCTAAGCTACGCATAAATCAGTGGGTTTCGCTATGAGATTCCACTCCAAGTCACCTAAGTTGAATGATTACGTTGCTGCCCCAAGCTAGATCCTCTTCAATTTTATGCATCTGAGTGGTCACCATGCTTTCGAGGCCGGTGAAGCGCTCATCAAAGTTGGACATCGTTGTCTTAACTTTCTCCTCCATATAGGTCAACTAACATTACATGCTCTCCAAGATGGTCAGTATAGCAGATGTGGAAGCGGATTGAGTCCGTGGCTCTATCTGAGGCAAGGGAGTAGAAGATGGGGTCTCGCAATGTGAAGCAACTCAGCTGATGCCTCAAGATCCTTGGCTGTCTCAGTGGCATTGTCTTACTGAGGTGTGTGTGCCACTTGATCTTGATGTTGCAGATGTTGGTAGCGTACTTGAATGGTTTAGATCCCATCTGCTGTACAGTCATAGTGCATATACCATAATGTTGTCTCGAAAAGCATTGTTGCAATCGCAGGATCAATTTTGTCTGCATTGGCATAGACACGAGTTAGTCCGTCGGTAATGATGTTGGACACAATATCTATAGTGGAGGTGCATGGCCTTAGAGGTAGATGTGCAAATCATCGTTGTGAGCATTTAACTAATCAAATCTGGCCTTTTCCGCTCTATGATTGACTGCATCCACTGCATGTCTTCTAGCGTCATCCAAGAAAATCTCCCTGACCGTGCATTGAGGCTGTGAGAGATGATGAGGTGCAGAATTCTCTCATGTAGTCCTAAATTGACTGGCTTGTAGTCTACTTCAGTCATGTTTGGGTTCTTGAAGATGATTTTGTAGGCCTCAAGGTGTTGGTAGTGACTAGTTGGGTAGAAATAACCACAAGCAGAAATGCTAGTGATCCGAGAAATGATTTCTACATTGATGGTGTAGGTATGGCCTTGGACAAGTGTTTAAAATTCGGTCATCTTCATTTTTCCAGTATGTGAATTCTTTGCATCTAAGTTTGAGTAAAATATTTTGACAAGAGTGTCAAAGCATTTTCCTCTCTATTGAAGAAAATCTAACTAACCAAATTTGTCAAAATGATGCAAATAAGGAAAATTAATGGATTCCAAAAATGGGAATTTGATTATCTGTCCTAGAAAGACCTTTCGATTGAGATAGGACAGTAGGTATCGATACTCTGACTCCTGATTTGGGAAATCAGGTTTTGAGGTTGAAGCCAAGTTCGTCCTCTGCCTTTTCTTTTGACCCATTTTTGGATTTTTAGTTCTAGGCATTTTCGAAATGGATTAGGTAATCTGAGTGAGAGGAGAATTTCTAGGGTTTGAGCAAGAGAGGTTTTTGACGCTGAAGAGATATCGATACTTTTGAATTTTGAGTATAATTTGAAAGTTAAATCTCATAAAATTATCGATATAATTGATTAACGTATCAATATATTTCTAGATTTGAAGAGATAGATTAATATCTTCTTGAAGAAAGGTTAATACATTTTGACATTTAAGCTCGTGTATCGATACGTTGGATTGAGTGTATCAATACATGAAAAGAGATTCAAATTTAGGTCTAGTATTTAATAAACATTGAATTTTAGCGGTTGATGAATAAATTTTCAAAATTTTCAAAGTTGAAGTGATTATTTACTGTTTGGATGCAAGGTATCGGTCTGAAAGAGAGAATATCAATACATACTGGAAATGAGTTCCAATATGTCAAGAGATGTGTTGATATTAAAACAGTGACACATGAAAATATCGATACGATTTCAATGGCATATCGATCTATTATAGTGGTATCAATACTCTGTGATAAATGTATTGATCTGATTCATTCTAGTAGCTAAATTTTGCCAATTACATACACAGACAAGAAAAACTCAACAACATTCAAATAATTTCCATTATTCCTAGTTCTGTTTTAATTACACAAAAACGATCTCTAATAAGTGGTTTTGTAAAATGTCAGCTAATTGGAGATTTGTGTCTATATACTCTAAGCAAAATCTCTTTTATTAGCATGGTCTCTAATGAAATGATGACGAATTTTTATGTGCTTAGTCCTAGGGTGACGAATTGAATTTTTGGTTAGATTTATGGCACTCGTGTTATCTTATAGAATAGGAATTTTACTAAGATCTAATCCATAATCTAAAATTGATACTTAAACCACAAAATTTATGCACAACAACTACTTACGGATATATATTTGGCTTCGGTGGTGGAAAGGGCAATGGTGTTTTGCTTCTTACTAAACCATGACACTAAAGCATTTCCAAGAAAGTAGCAAGTACCACTTGTACTTTTTCTATCTACTTTTCATCCTCTATAGTCGACATCCGAGTAGCCTCTTAAATTAAACTCACCATCTTTTAGATTAAATAATCCTAGATTTGTGTCATTCTTAAATAAAAAAATGTTCGTTTTACTGCTACAAGATGTTATTCTTTAGGATTTTATTTAAATCTTACATAAACACACACTTTATAGAGAATATTGGGGTCTAAAAGTAGTCAAATAAAGTAATGATCTTATCATGCCTTTATATAATCTTTGATCTATACTATTTCCTTTCTCATCTTTGTCCAGTGAAGTGGAAGTGCTCATAGGAGTTAAAATAGATTTTCCTTCTATCATATCAAATTTTCTTAAAAGTTCTTTAATAAACTTTGATTGGGAGATGTAAATTCCATCATTTGTTTGTTTAATTTGAAGTCTTAAAAAGAAATTTAATTCTCTTATCATTCTCATTTCAAATTCACCTTTCATAAGATTTGAAAACTCAATGCACAAGGACTCAATTATGCTTCCAAAAATGATATCATCAACATAGATTTGCACTAATAGAATGTCATCATCTTTGGTTTTAATAAAAAGTGTAGTATTAACACTTCCCCTCATGAAATTATGTTTTAGTAAAAATTTACTAAGTATTTCATACTAAGCTCTAGGTGGTTGTTTTAAACCATAAAATGCCTTAGTGAGTTTAAACACATGGTTTGAAAATTTGTAGTTTTCAAAACTGGGAGGTTGCTTTATATAAACTTCTTCATTTATAAAACTATTTAGAAAGGCACTTTTCACATCCATTTGATAAAGTTTAAAATTTTTGTGGCATGTAAATGCTAAGAGCACTCTAATAGCCTCTAATCTTGCTACGGGAGTATATATCTCATCATAATCTATTCCCTCTTTTTGACTATATTCTTAAGCTACTAATCTAGTTTTGTTTCAAGAGATATTCTCATTCTCATTAAGTTTGTTTTTAGATACCCACTTGGTACCTATAGTTGGATAATCATTTGGTCTAGGTACTAAGGACCAAACTTCATTTCTTTGAAATTGATTTAATTCTTCTTGCATAGCCATTAACTAATTTTCATCATTTAAGGCTTCTTCAACTTGTTTTGGTTATATTTGAGAGACAAAGGCTAGATTTTGAACTTCATCTAGATTTTTATCAATTTCTCTTGTCTTTCTTCTAGTTTTGACTCATTGTGAAGGATCATCTATTATTAATTCTTTTGGATGATTAGAGTTGTATTTCCATGCATTTGGGAGTTCCTTAGTAGCTTGAACTACTTCTACAATTTCACTTTGATTCTTCAAAGACTCATCATTTAAATTTAAGTTTTTCAAATTTTCAATTGCTTCTAATTCTTTCTTCTTTTCTTTAGTAATTAATTTGGCTAAGTCAAGAACATATTCGTCAAAAGTTATGTGCACACTTTCTTTCACAGCTTGAGTTCTCTTGTTGAAAACTCTATAAGCTTTGCTCTTGGATGAATAATGTAAATATATTCCTAGATCGGACTTTGACTCAAATTTTCCTAGATTATCCTTGGTATTAAGAATGTAACAGTTACATCCAAATACTTTAAAGCATTTGATTTTAGGTTCCCTTTGAAAAATTAACTCATATGGAGTTTTTTTCAATATCATTTTAATTAGAACTCTATTAGTTATATGACATGCAGCGTTAATAGCTTCAGCTCAAAAGTATTCGGGTAGGTTATATTCACTTAGCATTGTTCTAGCAATTTCTTAAAGAGTTCTATTCTTTCTTTCGGCTAGTCCATTTTGTTGTAGAGTTTTAGGTGTAGAAAAATTGTTAGAATATCCATTCTCATGGTAAAGGTTTTTAAATTCTTTGTTTACAAATTATCTACCTTGATCACTTCAAATCTTTACAATTTTGAAGCCTATTTCATTTTCAACTTGTCCTGAGAATTTATCAAAAATTTTAAATGTATTACTTTTATTTTCCAAGAAAAAAACCCATGTAAATGTTGAATAATCATCCACAATTACGTATGCATATAGTTTTCCTCCTAACGATGCTACCCTATTTAGTCCAAAGAAGTTCATATGTAAAAGTTCTAAAGGTCTAGTTGTGAAACTAAATTTTTGAATTTGAAAGAGGTTTTAATTTTTTTTCCTAATTGGCAAGGACTATACACTTTGTCTTTTGTAAATTTCAAATTAGGAATATCTCCCAATAGACCTTGTTTAGCAAGTTTTCGCAATAAATCCATACAACAATGTCCTAGCCTTCTATACCACATTCAAGAGTCATCACAACGAGCTTGCAAACAAATGTCATTTATTTCATTCAATTTTTCTAGTTCTATGACATACACATCATTGTTCCTAGGTGCATGAATAATTTATTTTCATGCTCATCCAATACTTCATAACCATTCATAAGAAACATGATTTTATATCTATGATCACCTAATTGACTAATACTAAGCAAATTATATTTAAAACCTTTAACATATAAAACATCTTTAATTGTGATTGAATTAAGGTCAATAGTACCAATACCTTTCACCTTGCTTCAACTATTATCTCCAAAGATCACATCTTTTCTTTCTTTTATTTTTAGATGGAGAAATAACTTCTTGTTTCCTGTTATGTGTCTCGAGCAACCGTTATCAAGGAACCACATCTTTTTGTATTTGTTGCTCTTTACATGCAGTACCAACAAAAATGGCAAGTTTATTTTGGTACCCAAGTGACTTTGGATCCATAGATATTAGTTCTACCTTTAAAGGTCTTGGCCATTTTAACATGCATAACCTCTTTAAGTTGTGTTCCCTTAGGTACCCACATCATTTTAGATCTATTATATTTATTTTTCTTATGTAAATATGTGTTGCTATAATAACCTTCCTATTGCAATAATGACAAGTAATAGATAATGTTATTTGTTATTTAGCTTTCAAAAAGTAGTTTGCATAGGACTTTTGTTTGATTCCTTGTTTATATCTAAGTCCGGCTTTATCAAACACTATTCTTTGACTACTTAAAAACTTGTTCAATGACTCTTTTCCTTGTGTAAATTTAGCTAAGTTTTCTTTGAGATAAGCAATTTCACCTTTCAAAACTTTATTTTCATCTTTTAACTCATCAAGTTCATTAAGTGAGTAGATTTATTGTTAATTTCTAGTTCTGTAAGTTTTAGTTTCAATTAGTTATTTTTCTTTTAATACCATGGAGTTCTTTTTCTTTGCTTATTTATATTTTGCATATAAATCCTAAAAATCATTTCTAAGTTCTTCATATAATGCACTCAAGTGGTCATCTAATAGATCATCATCACTATTTGAACATGTATCATAATATGAAGAGTTTTGATTTAGAGAGGTTACCTCATTTTCTTGTTTTCCCATGAGGCAGAAATTTACTTGTTCGGTTTCTGATGTAAAAAGCTTTCTTCGCTAGAGGAATCTTCCCACGTTACTTTCATAGCTTTCTTCTTTTTCTTTTCCTTCTTATATTTTCTTAGTGGACATTCGGGTTGTGTATGCCCCTGTTTCTTGCATTCACAGCAAATGATTTCTCTCCCTTTTTTTTTTCTTTTTCAAAGCTCTTCTTGAATCCATCCTTTCTTGGATAATCTCTTTTTTTCCAATTTCATCCCTTGGACCCTTCATTATTGAAGAATTTTTTGAATTTTCTGGCCATGAGAAGAAATTCATCTTCATCAAAATCTTGTTCACTTTTGTCTTCATTTTCTTCCTTTTTAGTACTCTTTAGTGCTATGTTTCTTTCGTCCTTTTCTTTTTCCTCATCATCATTTCGTCTACCTTCAAGCTCATACGTCATAAACGATCCGAGAAGTTCCTTGAGAGGTAAGGTTCTTTTTGCTTCCCTAATTGCCGTAACTTTAGCTTCCCAACTTCTAAATAGACTCCTTAGAATTTTTGTCACAATATCTGCATTTGAGTAAGATCTACTAAGAGCTTTTAAATTATTAGTAATGTCAGTGAAACAAGTAAACATGTTTTTTATGCTCTCATGTAGTTTCATTTTAAACAGTTCGTAATCATGAATTAACATACTAATTTTAGAGTCCTTAACTCTACTAATTCCTTCATGTGCGACTTCTAAAAATGTCCCTAATCGATTTAGCCACTTTACATCCTAAAATCCTATTGAATTTGACTCTATCTAAGGTACAATAGAGAATGGTTATTGCTTTTCCATTGAAGGTGAACCTATTTCTCTCTTCGGGAGTCCATTCCCTTTTTGGTTTTAGTTTCCTTTCTCTAGTGATTTCATCCTCAATTCTGGGTGGATAGTACCATTCTTCTATTACATTTAAGATTTCAAAATCTAATGTTAAAAAGAAGATTTGCATCCTCGTTTTCCAGTAAGCATAATTTGTTCCAATGAAGAATGGTGGTTTATTCGTGGATTATCCCTCTACTATTTGTGTAAGGTTACTGCTAGATGCCATTTTAATCTACTCCTCAAGGTTGTAAATCCTATTTAATTGAGTTAGGCTCTAATACCACTTGTTGACCCAGTTGGCAACACTCAAGAGGGGGGTAAATTAGGTTTATAAAATTTAACAATTAAAATCATATGCAATGCAGTGTAGCAATAAAACAATATTTAGAGAGAGAGATACAAATGCAATTTTAGAGTGGTTTGGCAAATCTTGGCCTACGTCTACTCTCTCGGATGCAAATCATTTCCACCGAGGTTCAACTAACTTCTTATTTTGACCAGACAAGAGAAACTCAGTACAATCCTTCTGAGGTGAAGGGAAACGTTACAACTTCTTTTCTACGGGTCAAAGTAATCATCTTTAGTATGGGTGAAGATTTACCCAATGCCAAATTACAACTGCATATTAGATTTTTGCTCTCAAACTAGAGTGAATATTTTAATATGCTCTCACAAGAAATTCTTCTCTCACTCAAGAATTGAAAGATTTACGCTAGAGAGAAAAAGTTTACTATTTACATATAAAATTATTGTTCAAAGATTTCTGTTGATATTGCTTACAAGTGATCGTTCACTTTTACTTCACTATGTATCTTCTATTTATATTCATCCTTTTGTGAAGTAACATTTATCCAACGGTTTGATTTTGTTCATTTATTGTTCGCCATTAATATTGTAGAAGTTATTGTTGAGCTTTAAAAGTAGAGAGAGTATCGATCCCTTTCTCCATGTATCGATCTCTTTAAATGAACAATAGATTTGCATCTCGAGTATCGATCTATTTTGTGTTAGAGTTATTTCTGGGTTTTATTGTACCGATCTGGTCTGCTTCGTAATTATTTTCTAACTCTCTGAAGAGTCCATGTATCGATCTCTTCTCTTTATGTATTGACCTGGTTGCCTTTGTAATTATTTTGCAACTCTTTGTGAAGACCATGTATCAATCTTTTTAACTCCATGTATCGATCTAGTTGCCTCTATAATTATTTTGTAACTCTTTGTGAATACCATGTATCAATCTCTTTAACTCTGTGTATCGATCTGGTTGCCTTTGTAATTATTTTACAACTCTCTGTAAAATCCATGTATCAATTTGTTGATCTCCATATATTGATCTAATTGCATTGGTGACTTTATCTGAAGCTACTATCTTAGTGCATTGATATCCTTATTTCTTTGTATTGATCCTTCTTAATGTATTGATCTGTTATTGTTCTTCACATATCAATCTGTTTGCCTATGAGTATCGATCTGCAGGCTTTTTAATATACGTTGACAGAAATTGTTAAGGAATAATTTCAAGCATATTCATACTTGTATTTGAGATACATTTGGGGCCCTTTTATTTTACTTAGTCATTTTCAAAAACATATGAATATTAAGCTTTGATATCATCAATTTCTTTCATGATATCATCATACTCGGCACTTCACTTGGGTTCTCGGAACCTAATATAACACGTATATATATATATATATATATTAAATTCCATGATTCTAATTAGTTCAATTTCAATGCATTAAATAAGTGATTCATGGAAAATATGTTTAAATGTTTATAGTTGATACATGACACTTCTCGTGGCAAAACTAACAGGCCATTTATTCGGTTTCCAGCAAATAAAATCTCATGGTCGTATTTATTCCCAATTTTTTCACATTTTCGTTTGTAACGAAATGTATACATTTCATATTCTGCATTTTCATTTTTAAACGTAATATGCCCATTCCAAATAATCATTTGACACTTATACAATGCTTAGATACTTTTAATTATACAAATTCATTACACAAAGCTAGATTTTTTACGCAAATTCAACGTAAATTCTCAGGTGAACAATAACTCTAGATTTCTAATATGTTCAAATATCCAAAATCATGCACCATTTGGGTTTATGAACTTACTTGGAACTTGTAGAAGTCCGTAGGAACCTCACATTATCATTTGAACGTAAAGCTCTAAATTCTTTTTTGGAACCCTAGTTTATTTCTTACTTCTCCTTGTTGTTTCTTGGCCAAATGTAATACAAATTAATGTAAGAAGAGTGGGTAGTCACTTGGCCACGAAATTTGGGTGAAAACCCCTAAGGATTTGACGAGATCTTGAAAACCAAAGAGAGATAGAGAGAGGAACGTATTTTTATAGAGAGAGTGAAATGAACAAATGAAAACACACTGAAATGATTTAGCCTCTCTCAGGTATTTATAAAAGTGGGTGAAATGACCAATTTGCCAAACGAATTTTGTCTAAATCTACGTCATGTATGAATACTTTTGGCTTGGGTATCGATACTTTTGGGTTGGGTATTAATCCCTTTGAATTGGGTATTGATCTGTTCATGAAAATTCAATTCTGGAATTGTCTTAGATCCCGAGTATCTATACATTTGCCCTTATATATCGATCCCCATTTTTTACATGTATCGATACCTTTTATGAAGGTATCGATCTTGTTTACCTTGTAATTATTTTTGAATTCTCTATTTTACCTTGTATTGATACTTTAAAATAAGGTATGGATCTGGTCCCTCTTATAATTATTCTCAAACTCTCTGTTTTGCCATGTATCGATACTTTAATCAAAAAGTATCAATTTGGTCGATTAGAAATTTCTTCCCAAGTCTTTGACTTGCAAGGTATCAATACCTTTCTTCATAGATATCGATCCGTTTAGTGGGTATCGATTTGCATTCTTTGACTCCGCTCGCTAACTGGCTAGTGAGATCGTCGATTACTTTAGTATAAGGCATTATACCTTTTTCACCAAAAGGTATTTGATGGCTGAGTGGTCTGTGAATACGATGACTTTGGAGCCGATCAAGTATGGCCAAAATTTGTCAAATGCAAAGACCATGGCCAAAAGCTCTTTCTTAGTAATAGCATAGTTGACCTGTGCATCAGTTAGTGTACGACTGCGTAATAAATAGTATGAAAAATCTTACCGATACGTTGCCCTAGCACGGCTCCAATGGCATAATCACCAGCATCACACATCAGCTCAAAAGATAATGCCCAGTTAGGTGCAACAACGACTGGGGTTGTCACAAGAGCCTTTTTTAGCATCTCAAATGCCTCCCTGCATGTATTATTAAAGTGGAATGAAACATCCTTCACGAGTAAATTGCATAATGGCTTTGTGATCTTTGAGAAGTCCTTGATAAATCTTCTGTAAAATCACCTGCATGCCTTAAAAAACTTCGAATGCCTTTTACAGATGTTGGTGGTGGCAGCTGCTCAATTGTCTCAATTTTGGCTCTATCAACCTCAATGCCTTTAGCTGAAACTTTATGAACCAAGATGATCCCTTATTGTACTATGAAATGGCATTTCTCCCAATTAAGAATCAGGTTTGTCTCTTCGTATCTTTTCAGTACCTGCACTAAGTTATCTAAAAAAGAATCAAATGATGAGCCAAAGACTAAAAAATCATCCATAAATACCTCGATGAATCGCTCCACCATATCTGAGAAAATTGGCATCATGCACCGTTGAAAGGTGGCTAGTGCATTACATAGTCCAAATGGCATTCTTCGAAATGCGAACATTCCATACGGGCATGTGAACGTAGTCTTTTCTTGGTCCTCGGGTGCTATAAAAATCTGATTGTAACTAGAATAATCGTCAATGAAATAATAGTAAGGGTGTTCAGCTAATCTATCAAGCATCCAATCGATGAAAGGTAAAGGAAAATGGTCTTTTCTGGTTGCCATATTTAGTTTCTTATAGTCAATGCACACTCTCCATCCGGTTATAGTTCCGGTCAGAATCAACTCATTATTTTCATTGGCGACTACTATTATTCCTCCTTTCTTTAGTACCACTTGTATCGGGCTCACCCATTTGCTATCCGAAATAGGATAAATGATACCTTCATCCAAAAGTTTAAGTACCTCTATTCGAACAACTTCCTTCATGTTTGGGTTTAAACTTCTTTGGTGCTCGATAGATGGCCGGTACATATCTTCTATTAGAATCTTGTGTTGGCATATAGATGGACTGATTCCTTTAATGTCCACGATTGACCATCCAATAGCCATCTTATGTTTTCGTAACACTCTCAAAAGTTTTTCCTCCGGTTCCATATTTAGAGAAGATGAAACAATAACAGGTAATGTAGATGAATCACCTAAGAATGAATACCTGAGATGAATCGGAAGTGCCTTAAGCTCCAACTCCGGTGGTTTTTCTGTTGATGGTACTGGTTGTCTCTTACTCATTCCAAGTTCCTCAAATGGTCATTTGATGAAGATGGGCAATGAAGCTTCCAATTGGTTAACACATTTAATGATGTTTGGATTTTCTAAGTTTGGCATTCCAATTAGGTAAGCTTCAAGCGGATCTTGTGGAGTGATGGTTTGAAGTATTTCTTTGACGCATCCATCCACTAGTTCTACCCTCATGTAGTTACCAACATCATGTGGATATTTAAGCACTTTTAGTATATTGAAGGTTACCTCTTCATCTTGAACTCTCGGTATGAGTTGACCTTTCTGCACATCAATGAGAGTTCTTCTTGTTGCTAAGAACGGCCTACCTAAAATGATGGGTATTTCTTGATCTTCCTCCATGTCTAGCACAATGAAATCCGTAAGAAATATGAATTTATCTACTTTTACCAGTATATCTTTAATAATTCCTGTTGGATACTTGATTGATCGATCAGCTAGCTGTAAAGATACTGTAGTAGGTTTTGCTTCTCCTAAACCAAGTTTCCTGAAAATAGAAAATGGCATTAAGTTAATGCTTGCACCAAGATCGCATAATGCTTTATCAAAGAATGAATCACCAATAGTGCAAGGAATCGTGAAACTTCCCGGATCTTTAAGTTTAGGCAGTAGCTTTTTCTGCAAGATTGCACTACATTCTTCGGTTAAAGCTACCGTTTCATGTTCTTCTAGTTTTCTTTTATTTGATAGGATCTCCTTCATGAATTTCATATAGCTGGGCATTTGTTCCAGAGCATCTGCAAAAAGGATATTAATTTGTAATTTTTTAAACACTTTTAAAAATTTAGAAAATTGCTTATCTATTTTATGCTTCTGGATTCTTTGAGGGAAAGGTAATGGTGGTTTGTATGGTGTGGGATTGTCTGGAAATAACTTCCTCTTCTATTTTTCTAGTTTCTCCTTCTTCGTTAGTTCTTTTGAAAGGATCTTTCAGCTCTTTACTGCTTCGTAATGTGACAGCCTTAATGTGCTCCCTAGGATTTGTCTTTATGTTGCTTCGCAGGGTTCCTTGGGGTCTTGCATTCAGTAGATTTGAGATTTAACCCATTTGCACCTCTAGATTTTGGATGGAAGCAGCTTGATTCTGAAGTGCAGTATCTATTCTTGTCATACATTGATTAGTGTTTGCAACGAGCTGAGCAAGTGCTTCTTCAAGTGATGGTTTGTTGGCCTGTTGTTGTTGAAGTGGTTGCAGATATGGTTGTCTAGGTCTATCGTTGTTTTTCCATGCAAAGTTTGGATGATTCTTCCATTCTGGATTGTATGTGTTGGAGTATTGGTTATTTTGTGGTCTAATACCCACAAAAAATGCTTGGTCTGTCTGTTCGTTATTGTACTGCCCATTGGAATGGTCCCCTCCACAAAAATCACAGGATCCCGGCTGAGTGTGAATGGTATTAGCTGTTAAGCTTCTGAGTTGCTTGGTTAATGTCACAACCTGAGTAGAGAGTTTAGTCAAGACATCATTTTCATGTATTCCAAAAACCTTTTTTGGAGTTGCTCTTTCTGATGGCCATTGATAGGCATTTGTAACCATTTCTTCTAGAAAGTCTCAAGCGGCTTGATGAGGTTTGCCTAAAAGTTCTCCACCAGCTGTGGCATCTACTAATGTTCTCGTGGAACTCCCCAAACCATTATAGAATTTGTGTAGTTGCAGCCAATCAGCAACTCTATGATGTGGACGCTTTCTTAGTAGATCTTTGAATTTTTCCCATGCTTCATATAATAACTCTCCATCAAGCTGTCTGAATGTTGCTATCTCTGTTCGTAGTCTTGCAATCTTGGCTGGTGGAAAATATTTAGCAAGAAATTTGTCTGCCAAGACATCCCATGTGGTAATACTTCCTGATGGCAAAGAATTGAGTCAGCTTTTAGCTTTGTCATGAAGAGAGAATGGGAACAATCTCAATCAGATGGCGTCATCAGTAATGCCATTATGCTTAAAAGTATCGCAGATCTCCAAAAAGCTGTCAATGGGGCATTTACATCATCGTTCGGAGACCCACCAAACTGATTGTTCTGTACCATGTGGATAATTGCTGGCTTGATCTCA
>JAXCLQ010020045.1:13971-33055 GCA_035584115.1 Cedrela odorata | reverse complement strand
AGAAAGAAAGACAACTGGACATAGATACTGGAATCTAACAATTACTGCAACAAAATTATCTCAAGGAACAAGTATATTTTCCAAGGGAGACAAGGCAGTAATATTCTAGAATGATTATACTATTAGATTAATCTGATATGTTTACACCTTGAAAAATTTCACAATTAAAATTGTGTAAGGGAAAACTAACTGAATTGTTGAGCAATTTGGAGAGATTTATACCACTAACTGGAGTGATCATGAATTATAAAGTGGTGCAGGAATAACAAGAACATGCTTGCTAAATAGAAGAATGACAAGAAGGTAGCCGACAAGCACCACAAAAGAAAGTATAATAACTAGAATGGTTCCAAATTTCATGAACTTCCAAAACTTAATCCAGTTATAGTTGAACTAAATTTACAAGTTACAACCAAATTCAAGTTATTGGATTCATAATTTCAACGTATACCCATGAACGATGTTCATAACAAATGGTCTTCTTTAAGTGAGCATATACCAAACCAAGACCTAATATTAAAAACAGTGGTGACATGGAAAAACAAAAGGAATGTATATTAAGTAATTACATCAATGTAAAAACACAAGATGATTACTACAAGCAATAGAAATAGCAAAGTATGCTCGAGTAAATAATCCTAGAAGCTTCAGTTACTATGTAGCTAGACAAACATCGTTCCGGTAGCATTTCCAAACATTCAATTTGAATTTTCTGAAGCAAATATGACCAAATCTGATATTGTTTTAAAATTCTAAACTTTTTCTATCGATTGCCATATTTTTGTCCAAAAAAACAGTACTCCCAATGCCTAACGTAAACTAAAATACATGTAATCTATCATGCAGCCACCTCATCCCCATGACCAAAACAAAAGACTTGAACACAGTGAGCAATGAACTAAAAACATGAAATAAAAACAAATTCCCAATTAGTTGCTCTATACGAATTGGGGGAACAATTGAATAAAAAAAGGTACCTCCTGAGCCAATTGAGAATAGAATCCAGAAAACCCATTTCGGAAAACTGAGAGTGAATTTGAGGTTACAAGCCAATGGATGTTCGCTCTGAGAAGGAAACAGAAACGGGGAAATGAGGGAAAGTAGCAAACAGCAGATTGTGGCATTTTTCAAGCTCTGTCTTTGCTTCTTGTCCTGTCTTGGACAATAACTACATACTTAGAATTACGTGGAGTCGGTCTATGTTTCTATTTTATTTTTCTAACAAAATTAATTAATTTAATACCAGCACTTTTAGAAATAGGTTTTCAAATAGGAATTATCACGTATCTCTCTTTTGAAATTTTCACTTTTATCACTTGCATGGTTAAAATTAGAAAATAATCACTTAATTTTTCCGAACTCTTTGCACTGTTAGTTGATTTAATAATTTAATAATTTAAAATTAAATCCTATTTTAATATATCAATCAACACAATATAAATTTTATTTTATTTACTCCTTTCACTTAGTACCTCTCAAACATAATAATAATAAAAAAGAAGTGAAAATATAAACTTGAATACATAATAAAAAAAATTAAAAATATAAACTTAAATAAATCAAAGATGAGCTTTGTGACTGTTTTTGTTGTAAGTGATATAAGTGACTCGGCAATAGACTTCAACCACCATGAACTCTAGTTAACCGAATGTTGAATATTTTGTGACTCCAATTTAAAGATTGATGCTATGAGAATCTGAATGTTACCAAATATCATGGCGCACATGACTTTTATTACATTTTATTATACCTTCATCGATCTCTTAGTATTTTTTTTTTTAAATTTATTATCATTCAATTGCTGACTTGAAACAAGTAAATAAGAAACTATGTTATAATATTCATTTTTAGAAGGTCAATAAATTTCAATTTTAGAAAAAAAATCACTGTACATATATAATATTTTGAATTGAAATAATTTTTTACATGATGATTAATATAGAGTTATAATAACTTTTTGAGTGTTTTATTGATCTTGAACATTTATTTATTTATCTTATTTTTAAACAAAATTTTATCATAGAAATATTGTATTTGGTTCTAGTAGTTGAATTTGGGTTGTTTACGATTTCCTAATAGATTTAATATATGATTTGGTGGGAGCGGTGGAGACCACCTGTTGGGTGATGGTGACTTGCTTTTTAAAAACCTGTTGATTAATACTTAATTTTAATTATTAAATATTTTATTCATTCTTTTAGTAAGTAATCATTTTCCAATTCTAATAATTTAAACGATAAAAGTGAAATTCCAGGAGAGAAATGTGATAATATCTCTTTCTAATAAATACTTTTTTTTAAAAAATTTAAAAAAGGGAAAATTTACTTCCACATTGTTAATTATTATTTAACTTTTTAATTGAATAAAATTCCCCTTTGGTTTTTTCTTTATAAGGATGTTATATTCACACTTGTATTTTTCAGTTGTTTTCAGGTAGAGCGACACCTAATCTCGTCTATAAAACAATCTCTATTCCATTGCGTCAAAAAAACTGAACGAGATTCAACGTTCGACAAGGTGCATTATTCCACCTTCAAATTATCTTGCATCAATTTTGAAATTAGATGAATCAATTAAATTCATATTAGTACATAGGCTTATGTAGAATGAGGCGTCTTGTTAAAAAAAATAAATAATAGAATTTACTAAAAATAATAATTAGGCTTATATATCATTTTTATTTTTATACTAAGTTAAATGTTAATATAGTATTGTCATGGGATACTATTATATTATTTATAACATCAGTGCTCTATTTTTAATATTATAATATAATATTAATTAACATAATATTTGAAATAAAACAAATTGAAACATAATTTGAGACGTCTTATATTATTTATTAAAATATTAAGTGTATTGTATTTTAAGTTAAAACGAAAGATTTATTGGAAATTAAGCATGGTGAATTCATGTAAGTTAGAATAAAACTTAATTAATTTCCAACACTTGTTTAGGATTTATTTGGGGTTGACACTTGACAACAATAGCAAAGGGGAACAATGGTGAAAAATGTATTAAATACAAATATTATATTTTAAAGCTAGTTTCTTGTCATTTTATCCGCCGTGCAGCTTATTAATTTGTATTTTAATCCTGTTTTAAATGTTAATAAACAACAAACAACCTCAAAACAATATAAATAAAATTATATTTATTCATATATATATATATATATTAAAGAAAATCATGTTAATGTGATTTATATTATAATTTTTGATACTATAACAAAAAATATGTATTTTTTTTCATTGTAAGACGTATAAAGGATGATTTCTCAAATCAAGTTCAAGATAGCAAAGCTGATTCCTAATCAAGGCTATTCTTAGAAAGTAATAGCTAGGAAATTGCAGCACAAACTTAGTTTAGTTACTTAAAATAGACTGTATAATGTGTATATATGATGTATGATCCTGTGTATGAAAAGTGTTAAAAATCTTATAGATTTTGAGCAGTGCAAAAACTCTGTCAATACTACAATTCTATTATGGTATCCACAGAGCCGGTCTCTCACAAGCAATCGATCCCTTCGTCAAAAATTCCTTCTTCCAGTATGCCCTCACAAACCCCTCTCCAACTGATACTCCCCTAATTGGCCTCAACATTGCTGCACAGATTAATGAGAAACTAACACCATCAACCCTTCCCCAATGGTGTGCCTAATTTGAAGCCCTACTCATGTTTTGTTCATTCACCTCTGCCCTATAGAAGACCTACTGGGTTTCCTAGGATAAGCTTATCCTCAGTGCTATTCTGGCCTCCACTGCCACCACCATCACCCCGCTCATCTTTGTTGCCAAGACATCCCATAAGGCCTAGAAAAAACTAAATGCCATGTATGCCAGTAAATCGCGAACTAGAGCCATGCAACTGAAGGAGGAGCTTACCTTTATTCAGCGGGGAAATCCCAAAATACTAGATTACCTGCACACTGTGAAGGCTCTTGCAGATGGAATTGTTCTCATAGACCACCCCATATCCGATGATGATCTCACTCTGTACATTCTCAATGGTCTGGGTCCCGATTTCCATGAGATTGCTGTACCTATTCGAGCTCGAGAAAAATCCTTGACCTTTTAAGAAGCTTCACGATCTCCTTGTCGGCCATGAAAGCTACTTGCACCATCTGGAAGCCACAACTCAGCAGCTGGTCGCCACAACAAACTACTTTTACGGTCGTTCACTCGCTCTGGTTCGAGCAATTAGACTAGCAGCTCTCAACAGTGAGGGACTAATAAGTTGAATGGGCCTTCTCGTCTTTCAGGCTCAGCTCGCAACAATGATGGCGCGAATGGTGATAATAGAAGGCCACATAACTCCTCGAGACGATCCAATTTGGGCCAGCTTTGCCATTAGCCCAACTGTCAGTTTTATGATCAACTGGGTCACACTGCGAAAAATTGTCCTCGGTTGCACTCTTCTTACGCCACCATGAATTGTACCTCCACTTCTCGCACCAAGGATAGTAAATGGAACATTGACTCTGTTGCATCTCACAATATTACTGGTGATCTGGCTAATTTATCTATCCACTACGAATATGATGGTACAGATGAAGTTGTTATTTGTGACGGATCAAGTTCGCTTGTCTCACATATTAGTTCTTTGGTGTTTCAATCACCCACCTCCACCTTCTATTTAAACCATACGCTTTGCGTTCCAAGCATACGCAAAAATTTAATCTGTGTCCATCATTTTATATCTTAAAATAATGTCTTTGTTGAATTTCACCCTCTTAATTTCCTTGTGAAGGATCAGATCAAGGGGACGATCTTACTTAAAGGTCCATTTGAAAACGGTGTCTACACACTCACGGAATCACAAATCCATAGTCTAGTTAATTCATTTTCCCTTCCAATAACAAAAGAGCAAATGCCTCATCTATGTCCTTCTTGTTTAATCAATAAAGCGCATAAACAACCATTTCATTCCATTAGTTTTCAAAGTCATGCTCTCCTTAATCTTATTTACACTGATGTTTAGGGCCCCTCTCATATTTTTGGACTTGACGGTTTACGATACTTTTTAATTTTAGTTGATCACTTTACTAAATATGTGTGGTTGTATCCTACATCACCAAATTCGATGTAAGTAGTATATTTCCACAATATGGTCTTTGAACACCGTCATCGCCACTTAGAGGAAAAGGGTCTTAGTCTCCTACACGATGCCTCCTTACCTTTACCCTATTGACCTCATGCTTTCCATACTACCACCTATATGATAAATTGTCAACCCAGACCATTATTAAATAACAAATCTTCTTATGAAGCCTTATTTGGTTAGCCCCCAAACTATCTCAAATTTAAAAAAATTGGTTGCCTTTGTTTCTTGCTCACCAGGTTTTGTAGCACCCACATACTTCAGCTTAAACCTATTCATTGCTTGTTCCTTGGCTACTCTTAAACCTAAAATGCATTTAAGAGTATGAACCTTCACACTAACAAATGTATATCTCCAGACATGTTTTATTTAATGAAAGCTGTTGGTATAACAAAAATCATTCTTTGGACTCAGTGCACCAGCACTAATCTTCTTCTCTTGATTAAGTGTTCAACTTGTAACCACAACGAAACCTATGGGGAAAAAGCCAACTGTTCAATGAAATCCTCCAATGTTTAAGTTAGGGTTTTACTTTGTGATGTTAGAGAGAAAGCTAAAGGAGAAATATAGGCCTCAGACCATTCTTTTATTCTTCATGAGACTATTTGGGCTCAACCTATTGAGCTTTACTTATGCTCCAGACTGCATCCTCAACATTAGGCCCCTCAGTTTTAGTAAAAAATAACTGTTTGACAAAAACTAAAACTGTGATGTGAAAAGATATACTTGTCTGTCAACTTTAAATACTCAACTAGAAATCCGCTAGCCTTTATCAACGTGGCAGTCTTTAATTGACTTTCAAGATGATGACGTTTCGGATTCCAAGAGATCTTTATGGCTCTTATGATGGTCGCCCCTTTCACATTTATGAAGATCATTTTCTAACTTCTCATTTGACGTGGGAACATTTCGTCCTTTGATCTATCTGTCATATCGATGGTTGAGGTTCCTCTACTTCCTTAAATACCATTTTTCTTACTCTTTCATTCTCTTTTTCTTTACTTCATATTGTAACTTCTTCTCATTGCAAGCGATCTCAACAACAGCAAGATTTTGAATTTCCAGCAAGGATTCTTCGTCTTAGTTCCTCTTCTTCCTCAACCAAAAATTAGTAAGTTTCTATTATTCCTTGTAACCTTTTATTTTTGTTGGATTTTTGGTGTTTTTGGTTTATTGAGGTGAATACTGGATAGTTTTCTAGGGTTAAAGACTTTAGGTAGATACTTCACAAGTTGTTAATGACCCGAAGCAGCTCTTGATGTTTTATTTTCCTATCTTATAAATAGAGACGAATTCTTTTTCAAACGATAACGAAGCTGCCTCTACGGAAACAACTCTGAAGAAAAGTTAGTAATCGTCTCTGCCCCTCACCTTGTCCCGGAGGGAAGGAGCTCGACATCATATGAAGCAGACTAGTTCTTTTCTTCCACTATGGAGTTGAATTTAGAAGCCTACACCCGGTGTTATGACATCCCTGAAAGGATTTACCTTATGGTTCTTAAGAATGATGAGTTTCCTAGTTGTTTTCTTGATGGAGAAATTTCTTTCAACGAGGAGTTATTCTACATTAGGGTCAGACTCCCGCTTCAGGATTACTTTGCCAGAGTCTTTGAGTCCTTTAATATTATGCCTTACCAATTGAACCTTAACAGTTTAAGGATTTTGTCGGGTTTATTTGTTTTGTGGAGTCAGATCTTAGATTCAGCTCCCTCAATGAAGAAATTGAGTATATTTACCTCATGAAAAGCTCATTGAATTATGGTACTCACAAACCAACAAGGCAGATCTTTCATAGACTAGACCTCTCTGGTCAGCTTATTAAATGGTGAATTAAGCTCAGTAAATTCAAAATTGAGTATCAACTATGAAAGCCATAAAAACTTAGGCATTAACAGGATTCATAGTAGAAAGATCAATGACTAAAGAGGAAATGGACATACATGTAATGATGGTTGAAGATGAGGGTTATAAGAAAACCCCCAGGATGGAAGTTAAATGTTGATGGTGTTTCTAATGCACAAGGATGTGGTGTTAGTGTTGTGTTGATTAACCTAGAGTTAGAGGAAGTAAAATATGCATTGAAATTTGGGTTTTATATTGATTAATAATGAAATGGAATATGAAGCACTTTTAGCAGGTTTAAAGCTGACAACTTCTGTGAGGGCAGAAAAAATTCATATAAAAAGTAATTCTTAACTTGTAGTGAATCAAATAAATGGACAATTTTAAGCATGGGAAGAAAATATAAAGATTTATTTGGATAAGGTGAAAGAAATGATAGAGGAATTTGGAAAAAAGTATAAAATAGGTATCGAGATCAATGAATGTTCATTTTGATCCTTAGCAAAGTTAGCATTAGACATAGAAGGAAGGATACTGAGAATTGTGCCCATTGAATACGTGGCATATCTCAACATTGATCAAAAAGAAAAATGTCAAGTAAATGAAGTCAAGATGATGAATTCTTGGATAGATCTAATAAAGTTGTACATAGGGCATATATATTTGCCAATCAACAAGAATAAGATAAAGAAGTTTAAGTATTGATATGCTCGGTATTGTTTGATTGATGGGATACTTTATAAGCAATGATATTCTTTATTATATTTAAGGTGTTTATGATGCGAACTTCTAAAGAACGATACTTTGAAAACTAGAAAAAGGTGGATAGAACCCCAAAAAGCCAAACCAAGGTTGGAAAGTTAACCGTTGACCCAAAACTCGCAATTAAGCAACTAACCAACGGTATTCCAAAAGAGAACATCTCAAGATCACTCTTGGTAAGTTCCAAATCTCAAGTTTATGTAAAGAACTTGAAATAAAAGCTTAACTCATATTAAAAAGATGTATTTTCATGCCTCATTTTTGGCCAAGGGTTATAATACCCTTAAATACATCATACTCCTAAAAACTAGGTTTTTTAATTTGAAAACTCTAATGATATAGTTTTAGGTTGAAATTTGATATATAATAATGTCTCATAAAGTACTATAAGTCAAATAAAATTCGGATTCAAAAGCCCATGAACAGAAAATAACCAAAATACCCTTAAATTAGAACAAGAGTAATTAAGTCTATATACAAGGAGACCTATCAAGGGCTTGAACTCTTCTCCTTTAATGCTTGAATGAGATTATACTATTTATAATCTTCAACTGAGCCCAACTGTGTAAGTGAAGTAATGGATTAGGCCTCTTGTGCCATTATGTTATGAACAAGTCTATTTAATATCTCTTTAATTTCCTTAGCTCTGGATCTAATTATCAAGTCTTGAGGAATATGTAAAGGATCACAAACAACTTGATCACGAGTATCTAATGGTGGATTTGACCATGGGCTTGATCCATCATCATTCTCTCCCTCGTCGAAAGGATTTATCCTCGAATCAGAACTTACATTAAAAGTAGCACTCGCATTGTACTCACCTGACAAGTTAATTTTGTAGGCATTGTCATTCACTTTTGCATCAAGCTTAGACTTCCTCTGAGCAGGAAACCTCTCTTTACATATATGCACCCATACCCAATTTCTTTATTCAAATGTAACATGCTTACGCCCTCTATTAGCTTGGGTGACAGCTTATGCATTTCGCTTCTCGATGTGTTGCTAAGCTTGCTCATGCATTTTCTTAACCATTTTGGCCTTTCTCTTCCTATTTGAACTAGAAAACTCATTAACAGGTAAAGAAAGCAAATCCAAAGGCGTTAGTGGATTAAAACCATACACAAGTTCAAATAGAAAAAACCTAGTAGATGAATGCACACTCCTATTATATACAAACTTAACAAATGACAAACAATCTTCTCAAGTTTTCAAATTCTTTTTAATGACAACACATAATAGTATGGTCAAAATTCTATTAATTACCTCAGTTTGACCACCAGTCTATGGGTGAGAAGTGGTGAAAAATAACAGTTTAGTACCTAATTTACTCCACAAAACACACCAAAAATAGTTAAAGAACTTAACATCCTGATCACTAACTATGTTTTCAGGGACACCATGCAAATGCATTACCTCCCTAAAGAACAAGTCAACAACATTCGTGCCATCATCTATCTTATGACACGGAATGAAATGTGTCATTTTGTTACACCTATCAACAACCACGAAAATAGAATCCCTACCCTTCTTAGTCATAGGAAAACCTAACACAAAATCTATAGAAACATCTAACCAAGGTTCACTAGGTACAGGTAAAGGCATATACAGACCATGAGGTTTAATCTTAGACTTGGTTCTCCTACATGTAATACACCTAGAACAAATCTTTTCTACACCTTTCTTTATATTAGGCCAAAAGAAATGTTCTTTGAGAATTTCCAAAATCTAAGCTACCCTAAAATGTCCCATAAGACCACCCCCATACGACTCAATTACAAGCTTCTCACACACAGAGAGCAATTGGGAACACACAACTTATTGTCTATAAAACCTACCAAATGCAGTTTTCTCACATACTTCATACACAGTGCCAAAATCAACATCATCTACATACATATCTTTTATAAACTCAAAACTAAACAACTTGACATAAAGTGAAGAAACAAGCGCATACCTGCGTGATAGTGCATCAATAACTACTTTGTCTGCACCTTGCTTGTACTTAATCACATATAAAAATATCTTGATGAACTCTAGCCACCTCACATGTCTATAACTCAGCTTACCTTGCCTCTTCAAGTGCTTCAAGGACTCATGATCAATGTGAATCACAAACTCCTTTAGCCATAGGTAATGTTGCCATGTCTTTAAAGAGCGCACTAAGGCATACAACTTCTTATTATAGGTGGAATAATTTAATAGCACTCCGCTCAACTTTTCACTAAAGAATCTATTGGGCATTTTTCCTGCATCAACACAACACCTATAACAATCCCAGAAGTATCACATTCGATCTCAAAAGTACTAGTGAATGCCCTCTCTTGTTCCTCACCCTATTTAAATCCTACATCCTTTTTCACTATTGTAGTCAAATGTGAGGCTATAGTGCTAAAATCTCACACAAAATTCTTATAAATACTAGTTAAGCTATGAAAACTCTGAACCTCAGAAATAGACTTAGGCGTTGGCCACTCCTTAATAGCTCTCACCTTTTTCTCACTACCTCGATACCATTTATACTCATAACATAGCCAAAGAAAACAATTCGATCAATGTAAAATATACACTTCTTAAGTTTGACATATAATTTCTCTTTCCTAAGCACATTTAAAACAGATTTTAAATAACTCATATGTTTATCCAATGATTTACTATACACTAAAATGTCATCAAAGTAGACTACCACAAATTTTCTTATGAAAACACGTAATACGTAATTCATTAACTATATAAAAGTACAAGGAGCATTCGTGAAATCAAACAGCATGACTAGTCACTCATACAATTCATGTTTAGTCTTAAATAAAGTTTTTCATTCATCCCTTACTTTCATCCTAATATGATGGTATCCAGTCTTTAGATTAATTTTAATAAACAAATATGCGCTATGCAATTCACTTAACATGTCTTTTAATCTAGGAATGAGGTGTCGATACTTTACCGTCATTTTATTGTTAGCTCTGCAATCAACACACATCCTCCACTTCTCATCCTTATTAGGCACAAGTAGTACAAGAACTGTACAAGGTGATATGCTCTATCTGATCAGACCTTTCACTAATAACTCCTCCACCTACCTTTGCAACTCTTTCGTCTCCTTAAGATTGACTCTGTAAGCTGGTCAGTTAGGAATAATTGCTCTAGGCACAAAGTCGATTTGGTGCTTAATCCCTCGAATTGGTGGCAAATCACTTGGCATCTCTTCAGGGAATATGTCATCAAATTCCTATAAAAGGGAAGCAACACAACTAGGTACAAAAGGGTTAAGATTGTCAATGCTCAAATAAGCTCCTTTGTACACTAGTACAATCAGAGACTTTTTCCCATAAAAAGCTTCCTTAACCTCCCTATGCTTCGCATACACACTCAACTTCTTATTCAATTTCCCTTTACTCTCGAATTTTTCATTACTCTTAGGAATACCACCACTCTTGGTCTTACTGAACTTAAATTCCTCAAGAGACCACTGTATCTTAAGTTGTTCCTCATAAACCTGCTTGGGTGTCATTGGTATTAATGTAATATTCTTACTGTCTTTCTTAAAAAAGTACATATTACTATACTCATCATGAATGACACACCTATCAAACTGCCAAAGTCTACACAATAACAAGTGCCCTGTATGCATAGGTACTACATCATATAACATCTCTTTCTTATACTTTCTTATCGAAAATGCCACTATCACCTGCCTATTGACCTTGAACTCACCACAATCATTCAACCGCTATAACTTATAAGGTCTAGGATGTTTAACGATATGCATGCTTAACTTATCAACAAGAAGTTTACTAGCAACGCTTACACAATTACCACCATCTATAATCAAGCTGCATACTCTATCATGAACGTGACACTTAGTGTGAAAAATGTTATCTCTTTGCACATGTTCACCCTTCTCATCTTTAACCTGAGTGTTTAGGATACGCCTAATTACTAAGGCCTTGCCATCTACGGTATATTTTACATCACTAGCATCCTCTAATGCAAGCATCTTATCACTACGATCGCTCTCATCCTTTATTTCTCCTAAATCTTTCAAAATTATGACCCTCTTGTTAGAACACTTAATGTCTCTATTTCTTCTTGTCTGATCTACATCATTACCTTTATCCTTTGATTGACTCACTACTCGGCCTTTTTGCTTCACATCCTTATCTCTAGTTCCAGTAACTGATTTATTATCCTTAGAAGTCCAATTTGGTTTCCAAGATATAGAACCCAAACCCATCCTAGTACTAGGTCTAGCTACTCCCTTTCGTTTAAAATACTTTTCTACCTTTATAAACTTATAGACCATGTCCTCTATTCCTACATAGTATTGGAGCTCTACCACATCAGCTATATCTCTATTAAGCCCATTAAGAAACCTAGCCATAGTAGCCTCCCTATCCTCAACTACATCTGCCCTAATTATGGAGGTCTCTATCTCCTTAAAATAATCCTTGACACTTTTGTTACCTTGAGTAAGAGTCTATAACCTATAATGTAAATCCCTATAACAATAACTAGGCACAAACCTCTTCCTTATAATGGTCTTCATCTCACCCCACTAAACTAAGGTATAATCAGTAAACTCCACTACAGCTAACTTAACATTCTTTTATTTCGAATAACTATGACAATAAAGAACTAATTCCATATTTCGCTCCCACTCTATGTACAACTCTGGGTCATTCTTACCTTGAAATGGTGATATCTTCATGTTAATGCTACCCAGATTATGATCTACACCATTTCAATTTCTACCATGTCTACCCCAATGATTCTTCTTTATGTCTCCCATCAATCATATCTCTTCTTTGTCCATTCTTACCTATACTTCAAACTCACTATCAGAACCCCAAGGTAAATCAAGAACTCGCCTACTAGTCCTACATGTGCTATGCTTACTCCTAAATTTATCATGCTTCACCTCTGCCATGTCCACTTCTAAGTTTTCTAAAATTTGCATGAATTTTTTCATTTATTGTTGCATTATTTTTATGGTAAACTCTTGTTTATTTTTATCGATTTTAAATCCACTGTGAGACATTATGTTAATTAATTAAAGGACCTCAAATCACTCCCTCACATATGTACACTCGAAATAATGTCACTTCAGTCACTCGTGTTTCACACAAAATATAAAGCTTTTACCCTCTAATGGGCTCACACACTCTTACCTTTTATCACTTAAGCTTTTTTCGATAATTCTTTAAATAAATTAGTCTAAGTGATAATATTACACTTTCAATCCAACGAATATAACAAGTTAATCATAATGATTTTCAATGGAATTAAATTGACATGAAAACGAAACTAAGAATGCAAGAATATGAATCTATGCCCTAAGAACAAGTGAATGAAGTTTTAACAACAAGAAATAAAAGAATAATTGCTAAAAGAGTATTGAAACCCTCATTGACACTAGGTAGCAAACAAAATTGAATTAGAATTACAAAGACAATTAGAAACAAGGTGAAATGGATAAATAAAGCGAATTAAAAATAAGAAAACAAACTAAGATGAACACGAATAGTAAAGAAACAAATACGAAAGTAAACAAGAAATTAAGCACAATAAATGGATTTTAGCCCAAATTACCTAAAGGTGTCTAACTAAGCTCTAAAACCTAAGTTAAAAGTTCTTAAGTGCTAAACTTAATCCAATTTATCCTAACTTCAGATTTAATCCCAAGGAAAAATTGTCTCAAATTATATCCAAACTAACCACCAACCAAGGCCAAACAATTTAACTAGCCCAAATAATAATAATAATAAAACTAATAAGAAAGCTCAACTAGTTTCCTTTATTTGCCAAAAACCTGAACTCAACTTCTCTTTTTTTTTTTTTTTTTTTTTAATAATTGATATGAATTTTCAATCAAATATCACCATTTTCACTACAATTTAGCCATAAATCACCTTTAGATTTGAGATTTTTTTTTTAATGAATTTTGTTTTTTTCTTTTTTTTTTAATTTCATTTTTTTTACTAATAAACAAGAAAAAAAAATTGGCTCCCCTGTCTAAGAAATAGCCGTAAGTTACCCAAAGGAAAAAATAACAAAAATCCTAAAACCAAAGATTGAAAATAAGAAGACAAATGATAAAGGGATAAAACCTGGTTGGAACTTAAGCTCTAATACCAAAATTGATGCGAACTTTTAAAGAACGACGCTTTGAAAACCCGAAAAATGTGGATAGAACCTTGAATAGCCAAACCAAGGTTGGAAAGTTAACTATTAACCCGAAACTCACAATTAAGCAATTAACCAACAATATTCCGAAAGAAAATGCCATAAGATCACTCTTAATAAGTTCTAAATCTCAAGTTTGTGTAAAGAACTTGAAAGAAAAGCTTAACTCACATTAAAAAGATTTATTTTCGTGCCTCCCTTTTTGTCAAGGGTTATAACACCCTAAAATACATCATACTTCTAAAAACTAGGGTTTTTAATTTGAAAACCCTAATAATATAGTTTGGGATTGAAATTTGACCCATAATAATGTCTCATAAAGTACTAAAAGTTAAATAAAAATTCAGATTCAAAAGTTCATGAACAGAAAATAACTAAAATACCTCTAAATTAGAATAAGAGTAATTTGGCCAAGGTATAGTGACGAATTTGGTCCATGTGCAATGAGGCCTATCAAGAGCTTTAACTCTTCTTCTTTAATGGTTGAATGAGATTGTACTATCCATAATCTTCAATTGTACAAGTGAAATAATGAATTGACCTTCTTACGCTATTATATTTTGAACAAGTCCATTTAATGTCTCTTTGATCTTTTTTGCTTTGGATCTAGTTATCGAGCATTGAGGAATATGCAAAGAATCACGAACAACTTAATCATGAGCATCTAATGGTGGAATTGACCGTAAGCTTAATGCATTACCAATTTAGATCCTGAAGACTCTAATTATGTTTTGAAGGAGATATATCTAGGCATTTGTAGAAACCATGTTGGAACACAATCACTAGTATTTCGGGTTCTAAGACAACGCTACTATAGGCCTACCATCCACAAAAATGAGATGAAATTGGTAAAGTCCAACGAAAGCTGACAGTTCTATAAAGACATCCTTATATAACCACCTGAGAACTTGACCAGCTTAATAAGTCTTTGGCCTTTTGCACAATGGAGTTTGAATTTGATTGAACATTTAGCAATAGGACGAGGAAAGCATTAATTTTTCAGTTTCATTGTAAATATCAATGTTTTATTTAAAAATAACAATTAAAAAAAGCATCAATTTTTTAGTTTCATTGTAAATATCATGTTAAAGTATAAATAAAAAGAAATAGAAGAATGTAAGTCATATTTTACTATTACCTTAAATAGGAAATAAAATAGAATAGTAGAACATATAAGATGTCTAATAGTATTGGAATAATAAGCAAAACAAAACGTGTATGGGTGATTTTTTTTTCCTATACAATTGGCATATATATATATATATATATGTAAGTAGTAAGTATGGACAAAATTAAAATTTTGTAAGAAAACATATGTTGCTTTCAAGTTTTTCTTTAACTTTTGAAACTTTAGAGAATTAAATTATATTCTCTTTTAAAGAGCGATGCCTTTTATTAAATTTTCTCTCTTTGACTTTCACTTAGGACTTTAATAAAACACTTTAAGTAATTTAGGTTTTTCACCAAAATCCTACAATTCTAACACTTGAAATTTATGCCTTACACTTAAAATTGATCACACATAAGCCTTGATCACTACCAAAGGGATCTAAATCAACTTTCTAATTGATTAAATGATCAAAATTTGATCAAGAATAGGCTTAAGGAAGGTTATTGCCAAAAAGAAATCTCTACACCATTCAACACCATTATTTTATTTTATGCCTAATTTTTCTTTTATATAGTTTCTAATTTAATTAATATTTTAATTAACAAAATATATAAAAATTAAGCTTGCCAAATGTGTGATCAAAATTGATACACATCTTATGCATATCCACCTTACATTTGTAAATATAAGTGTAAGGTTAAGATTAAGTCATTTGTCATCATTTCATTTGTTAGGATAAAATGATAACATGTACTCATTCATATCGTATACATAACTTTAGTCAATTACCATAATGACTTTAACTTTTACACACACACACACACACACACACACACACACTAGAATGATTTTTATAAAAATCGAGAAAATTCGAGTCAATTTGTGGCAAGACTCTTTAGGTTCATCGTAAAGTTGGTAATAGACTAATAGCCAAACTCAAACTATTTAATTTCTTTTATTCAATCAATCTTCAACATGATTAATCAAATATATCCACAAACCAATGTTGACATCTAGCCATGCAACACAGCCCCCGGATTACAGTGAAGTGTAAAGCTTCAATAATAAACATTTCCCTCATTAGTTATCGTGTAATTCAATCTTCCATCACACAATACTCCGATTAGATCAAGGGCATGCTTATATCTTCAAGCCCTTTCTTATTTGATACTATATATAATGAATATCGTATAATGCCTTTATTGTGTACAATCATTGAAATTACACTTCTAAATCACACACAATATTCTACCCTGACCGAGGATTTAATAAGTTAAATCTGTATAATTCACATAGAGCATTCTACCTTTAAAGCACTAAGGTTAACGAATCCTGTTAAGAACATTTACATATCTTCATGAATATTTCACTACACCCAATAACTACCTATTATATGCCTTAATTCAAACCTGCCCTGAATAATATCAAAGTATGACAATCCATTCACAAAATAAATATGATGTTCTCAAGTCTAATGATCACTTACACCATTGATACAATGAATGTTCAATTGACGATTAAGTATAATTAGCATTTGAACAATTCGTACGAGTTTGTTTAGTGAACTCATACTCAACTAATGAGTATCTATATAATTTTTTTAGTGTCCCCACACAAGTAGTCTATGAGATAAATTACCCTATATTATATAGAGCAAGAATAATGTATATTAGTCTTTACAGCACTATAAAAGCCCATTTTATAGTTTTATAACTAGGAATATTTAAGAATCACATTAGCAACACATTGTCTCATAAATATGAACTTTTCATAATAATATGTATATTCTATAGACTTTATTAATACATGTAAATTAAACATACATATTAACTTGATATAAAAATAATAAAACAAACAATATTATTAATCATAAGATTTACAAAAGATTTTACAAAGTTTCAATCATAAAACACATTTTGATTGGCTTTAAAGGCACATATCTTTTTCAATTTCTCATTTGCATTCAAAACCGTTCACCTCTATGACAAATACCCATTTTTTCAAAATGTTCTTCTTGCATATTTGGGATAATGCTTTAGTGAGTAGATCTGCAATATTCTGCTCTGATGGTAGTCTTTCAATACGAATATCACCTCGAGCAATAATTTCATGAATAATGTGAAATCTCTGCAATATGTGTTTAGAATTTTGATAAGACCTAGGTTCTTTACCCTGTGCTACAGCCTTATTGTTATCACAATACAGTGAAACTGGATCAACGATGGTAGGAACCACACCAAGTTTAGTAATGAACTTCTTCATCCAAACACCCTTCTTAGCAGCTTATAAAGCTGTTATATATTTTGCTTCTGTGGTGGAATCTGTAGTAACTTCCTGTTTGAAACTTTTCTAACTTACTGCACCATCATTCTAGGTAAATACATATTATGAAGTAGATTTGCTATCATCTTTATTTGACTAGAAACTTTAGTCAGTGTAACCCTTAATTACTAAGTCATGTTCTCCATATAAAATAAACAATTTTTTAGACTTTCTCAAGTATTTAAGAATCATTTTGTATAGCCTTTCAATGATTCTCACCTGAATAGCCTAATATCTGCTAGCAACACTTAGAAAAAGAGTTTCTAAAAGATTGCATGCTTAGAAACAAACACAATTTGTTCTTCACCATAATAAAACTGATATCCTACATACTCTCTTGGATATCTCACAAATTTGCACCTAACACTTCTGGCTTCAAGCTTATTGGAATTAAGCTTTTTTACATGAGCTGGACATCCCCAAACTTTAACATACTTAAAGTTTTGCCTTTCCTTATTCCATATGTCATATGGAGTTTTAGACATTGATTTTGTTGGAACTCTGTTTAATATATGGTTAGCAATTTTGAGAACATATCCCAAAGGAAAATTAGAAGATTAACATAGCTATAATGGAACGTACCATATTTAATAAAGTACGATTTGTCATTTTAGAAACACCATTCAATTGAGTTGTAGCTGGAAGAGTCTACTGGAAAACAATTCCTTGAGCCTTGAGATAATCTAAAAACTCATGACTTAAGTATTCCCCTCAATGATCTGATCGTAGAATTTTAATACTTTTACTGAGTTGGTTTTTCACTTTATTCTTATATTCGTAGAACTTTTCAAGGGCTTTAAATTTGTGTTTCATCAATAACACATATCCGAATCTCAACATATCATTGATAAATGTTATGAAATAAGAATAACCACATCGAGCATGTGTCGACATTGGTCCACATACATCTGTGTGAACTAAAGATAAAACATCTAATACTTTATCACCATGTCTAACAAATGGCAATTTAGTTATTTTACCCATGATATAATATTCACAAGTCTTAATTTGAATCATTTATATCTAAGAATTCTTCTTGAATTAACTTATGTAATCTTTTCTCACTTATATATAACCTAATCAACAATGCCACAAATAAGTCATATTCAAATTATCTCGTCTTCTCTTACTTGTATGTTCAATATGTAAAACTGTATCAGATATATCAAGAATATGCAAACTATTACACAATGTACCATTACCAAATAACTTATTATTTAGTAATGATTTACAACTATTATTTTTAAAGCATAGCTTAAAATCGATCTCATCAAATTTTGATACATAAACAATGTTTTTAACTACATTGGGTACATAGTAACAGTTGTATAATTCCAAAATATGATTATTAGACATGATACACATGCAGTGCCAACAACTAATGCAGCAACTTTTGCTCCATTGCCGACATGCATCTGAACCTCATATTTATGTAAATGTCTAATGTTTGTCAAAACCTATATATCATTACAAATATGAGATGCATATCCGGTATATAATACCTATAAGAAACTATTCATTTATGATAGATTAATTTCAATTACAAACATTTTTGTAGAGCCTGAAGCAACAACTTACTTCTCTTTGGCCTTTAATGCAAAATACTGCTTGTAATTTCTCTTTCAATGGCCATCAATTCCACAATGGAAACATGTGTTTTTAGGCTTATTTTCTGATTCCTTTGCCTTGTTTTTTTACACTTTACCTTTTGACTTTCATGATTTTTCTTCTTGTTAAACTTTTTAACTCTGCTTTTTTAAGAGC
>JAXCLQ010020034.1:0-29810 GCA_035584115.1 Cedrela odorata | reverse complement strand
AAGAGATCGATACATGCCTTATCTAGAGAGTTGCAAAATATTTACAAGTTAGACTAGATCGATACCTGAGTTTAAAGAGATCGATACATGCCTTGTCCAAAGAATTACAAAATATTTACAAGGTAGACCAGATTGATACTTAAATTTAAAGAGATCGATACATGCCTTGTTTAGAGAGTTGTAAAATAGTTATAAGGTAGACTAGATCAATACCTAAGTTCAAGGAGATCGATACATATCTTGTCCAGAGAGTTGCATAATATTTACGGAGTAAAACAGATCGATACCTCAAATCAAGAAATTGATATGTTACAACTCTAGAGAGTTGAAAATTATTTACGAAGTGAACCAAATCGATATGTAAAGACAAACAGATCGATACTTGGGACTCAGATTCAATTTTCACACAAAGAGCGAACATAGGAAAAATGGATTGATACTTCTTTTGAAATTTAGGCTTAACAGTAATTTTTGTAGCATTTATGGCAGACATTAAATATGCAAAATCAAGCCGTTAGGCACAAGAGTCTTCACAAAAAGAATGAATATAAATAGAAGAAGAATAATGAAAGAGAATACAGAGCTATTGTTGTTATCAAATAAAAAATATTCATTAAGAACATTATCTACGAAAATAGTTACTTTCTCTCTCTACTGTAAAATTTTCAATTCTTATTATGAAAGAATTTTTCCTTCTGAGAGCATATTGGTATATCTACTCTAGTGTGAGAGTTAAAAATCTAAAAACATTTATGATATTATATTAGGCACATCTTCACCAAAAATAAAGAAGATTGTTGTGGGTTACTCTTTACCCATGAAAAAGTAAGTGTACGGCTGCCCTTTATCTTAGAAAGAGTTGTATTGGTTTCACTTAACCTGTCTAAAACAAGGAGATAGTAGAATCTCGGTGGTAATAATTTTTATCTGAAAGAGTAGACATAGGCCAAGTTTTTTCGAATCACTATAAGTTGTATTTATCTTTCTTTCTCTACTAGTATTTTATTTATTACACTGCATTGCATCCATTTTAAGATTCTAAAGTTTTAAAAACTCAATTCACCTTCTCTCTTAAGTGTTGCCAATAGGGCCAACAAGTGGTATCAGAGCCTAACTTAGTGAAATAAGATTAACAACCTTGAGAAGTAGATCAAAAATGGTATCTAACAACAACCTTACACAAGTAGTTGAGGGATAATCCACAAACAGGCCTCCATTCTTCAATGAAATTGATTATGCCTATTCGAAAAGATGATGCAAATCTTCTTGATAACTCTAGACTTTGAGATCCTAAATAATATAAAAGATGGGTATTTTCCACCCATAACAGATGATATACTGACTAGAGAAAGAAAACTAAAACTAAAGAGAGAATGGACACCTGAGGGAAGAAATATATTCACTCTAAATGAGAAAGCCATAAACATACTCTATTGTGCCTTAGATAGAGCTGAATTTAATAGAATTTTAGGAAATGAAACTGCTAAGTCAATTTGGGATATGCTTGAGGTCACACATGAAGGCACTAGTAGAGTCAAAGACTAAAAAATAAATATGTTAGTTCATGACTATGAATTGTTTAAAATGAAATCACATAAAAGCATTAAAAATATGTTTACTTGATTTACTAACATTACTAACAAGCTTAAAGCTCTTGGTAGATCTTATTCAAATGCAGATGTTGTCACTAAGATCTTGAGAAGTCTACCAAAAAGCTGGGAAGCCAAAGCGACTGCAATTAGAGAGGTAAAAGATCTAAGGACATTGTTACTTGAAAAACTTCTTAGATCACTCATGACATACGAGTTGGAAGGTAGACGGAATGATGATGAAGACAAAGAGAAAGGAATGAGAAACATAACCTTAAAGATCACCAAAAAGGAAGAAGAAGATGATGAAAGTGAAGAAGAATTCGAGGAGGATAAATTTCTCTTCATGGCCAAGAAATTCAAAAAGTACTTCAACAAGGGAAGAAATTGGAGAAAAAGAGATCATCTAAGAAAAGATAAATTCAAGAAAAGCAATAAAAAAGAAAAAGAAAAAGAAAAAGAAAAAACAAGAAATCATTTGTTATCAGTGCAAGAAACCAAGACATATAAGACTTGAATGTCTACTAAGAAATGATAAGAAGGATAAGAAGAAGAATAAGGCAATGAAGGTGACATGGGATGATTCATCAAGTAAAGATAACATTTCATCTTTGGAAAATGAGAGAGCCAACTTCTGTCTCATAGGAAAGCAAAAGGATGAGTTAATATCCCTTGACCAAAATTCATCTTACTATGACACATGCACAAGGAGCGATAATGTCAACTTGCTAGAAGATGACTTATTTATTTTATATGAAGAACTTAGGGATTATTTTCAGAAATTATATGTTAAGCATAAAAAATTAAAGAAAATGAATTCTTTAACACAAAAGGAAAATGAGTCATTAAAATTAAAAATTAGTGAACTTGAGGATAAAAATTATTATAGCATGACTAAGGAGTGTAACACATTGAAAAATGAAAATAAAAACTTGAAAGATAAAATAATTACCCTTAAAAATTTGTTAGCAAAATTTGCATAAGGAAAGAAAACCTTAGATAAACTTTTAGGTAGTCAAAGGTTAGTATTTGATAAAGTTAGACTTGACTATAAACAAGGAATCAAACAAAAGACCTATGCTAACTATTTTGTAAAATCTAAATAACAAGTAACATCATCCATTACTTGTTATTATTGCAATAAGAAGGGTTATTATAGCAATACATGTTTGCATAAGAAAAATAAGTATAATGGACTTAAAATGGTGTAGTTGCTTAAGGAAACAAAATTTAAAGAGATGATACATGGTAAGATAGCAAAGACTTTCAAGAGTAGAACTAATGTTTATGGACCTAAAGTCACTACCGTATGTGAAAAGCAACAAGTACAAAAAGAAGTGGTTCTTTGATAGCGGTTGCTTAAGATATATGATGGGAAACAAGAAGTCATTTCTCCATTTAAAGAAAGAATAATGAAAAGATGTAATCTTTGGAGACAATACCTGAGGCAAGGTGAAAAGTATTGGTATCATTGACATCAACTCAATTTCAATTAAAGATGTTTTGTATATGAAAGGTCTTAGGTATAACTTGCTTAGTATTAGTCAATTGTGTGATTATAGATATAAAATTGTGTTTCTTGAAAATAGATGTGAAGTTCTAAATGAGCATGCAAATAAGTTGTTCTACGCATCTAAGAACAATGATGTGTATATCATAGAACTAGAAAAACTAAATAAAATGAATGACATTTGCTTGCAAGCTCTTTGTAATGATTCTTGGATGTGGCATAGAAGACTAGGACATTGTAGTGTGGATCTTTTACAAAAACTTGCTAAACAAGGTTTGTTAGAAAAACAAGTTAAGACATCATCCAAATAAAAAAAACTTGGTTTCTACAATGAAACCTCTAAAACTATTATAGATGGATATTTTCGGACCAAATACAGTTGTATCCTTAGGAGGAAAACTTTATGCATATGTAATTGTAGATGATTATTCAATATTCACATGAGTATTCTTCTTGGATAGTAAAAGCAATACATTTGAAGCATTTAATAAATTCTCAAGATGAGTTGAAAATGAAATAGGGTTAAAAATTGTAAGGATTAGAAATGATCAAAACGAGGGATTTGTAAACAAAGAATTTAAAAACCTTTATAATGAGAATGAATATTCTGACAACTTTTCAACACCTAGAACCTCTCAACAAAATGGAGTTGCCGAAATAAAGAATAGAACCCTTCAAGAAATAGGTAGAACAATGCTAAGTAAATATAATCTATCCGAATACTTTTGGGCTAAGGCTATTAGCACTGTTTGTCACATAACGAATAGAGTTCTAATTAGAAAAATATTAAACAAGACTTTATATGAGCTAATTTTCAAAGGAAACCTAAGATTAAATACTTCAGGGTATTTGAATGCAATTGTTATATCTTCAACACCAAGGACAATCTTGAAAAATTTGAGCCAAAATCTGATTTAGGAATATTTTTAGGCTACTTCTTCAAAAGCAAAACCTTTAGAATTTTCAATAGGAGAACTCAAGTCGTGGAAGAAAGTGTACATATAACTTTTAATGAATTTGATCTCGACTTGGCTAAATTGATTGATAAAGAAAAGGAGAAAGAATTGAAAGTCATTGAAAACTTAAAAAATTTAAACTTAAATGATAAACCTTTAGAAAATGAAAGTGAAATTGTAGAAGAAGACCAAATTACTAAATAACTTCCTAAAGCCTGGAAATATATTTCTAGTCATCCAAAAGAACTTATAATAGGAGATTCCTCTCAAGAAATTAAAACAAGAAGAATAACAAGAGAAATGGATGAAAATTTAGATGAAGTTTAAAACCAAACTTTTGTCTCACAAATCTAGCCAAAACAAGTTGAAGAAGTCATAAATGATGAAAATTAGATAATTGTTATGCAAGAGGAATTAAATCAATTTCAAAAAAATGAAGTTTGGACCTTAGTACCTAAACCAAATAACTATTCAACTATAGGTACCAAATGGGTATTTAGAAACAAACTCGATGAAAATGAGAATATCTCTCGAAATAAGGCTAGACTAGTGGCACAATGATATAGTAAAAAATAAGATATAGACTACGATGAAACATATGCTCCAGTAGCAAGATTAGAAGCCATTAGAGTATTCTTAACATTTGCTTGTTATAAAGATTTCAAATTCTATCAAATGGATGTCAAAGTGCATTTTTAAATGGATTTATAAATAAAGAAGTCTATGTAGAGCAACCTCCTAGTTTTGGGAACTATAAATTTCTAAATCATGTCTATAAACTCATTAAGGTACTCTATGGTTTGAAACAAGTACCTAAAGCTTGATATGAAAGACATAATGAATTTTTGTAAAAATATAACTTTGTGAGAGGAAGTATTGATGCTACACTTTTTATTAAAACCAAAGATGATGATATTTTATTAGTAAAAATATATGTTGATGATATCATTTTTAGAAGCACAAATGAATCCTTGTATATTGAATTTTCAAATCTTATGAAAGGTGAATTTGAAATGAGCATGATAGGAGAACAAAACTTCTTTCTAGGACTTCAAATTAAACAAACAAATGATGGAATTTACATCTCTCAATCAAAATATATCAAAGAATTGCTAAGAAAATTTGACATGATAGAGGGCAAATCCATTTAAACTCTTATAAGCATTTCTACTTCATTAGATAAGGATGAAATAGGAAATAATATAGATAAAAAATTATATAGAGGCATGATAGGATCATTAATTTGTTTGACTGCCTCCAGACCAGACATTCTTTATAGAGTGTGAGTATATGCCAGATTTCAATACTATCCCAAAGAGTCACGCCTTGTAGTGGTAAAATGAATTTTTAAGTACTTAAGAGCCATACCTAACCTAGGATTACTCTATTTAAAAGATGGTGAGTTTACTTGTAGATAGAAAAAATACAAGTAGTACTTGTTACTTCTTAGGAAATGCGTCAGTTTCTTGGTTTAACAAGAAATAAAATGCAGTTGCATTTTCCATTACCAAAGCCGAATACATATCCATGGGTAGTTGTTGCGTACAACTTTTATGGATTAAACATTAATTATAAGATTATGGGTTAGATCTTAGTAAAATTTCGATTTTGTGTGATAACACAAGTGCCATATTCTTGGCTAAAAATCATATTCATCACTCTAGGACCAAGCACATAGAAATCCGTTACCATTTCATTAGAGATTATGTTAATAAAGGAGATATTTGTCTAGAGTTCGTAAACACAAATCTTCAATTAGCTGGCATTTTTACCATACCACTTGATAGGGATCATTTCTCTGCAATTAGAAATGAATTAAGAATGATGGAAATTAGTTGAATCTTGTCTGAGTTTGTTTATATATGTGTAAGGCTGGCTAAATATTGTTTCTGGATGAAGTCAGATCAATACGTTAGTCACAAAGTATCGATATCTCTAAAACAGATCAATACAATACTGAAATTGTATCGATATTCATATACATTGCTGATTTGAAATCGGCACATTCTTAAAATGTATCAATATTGGAATTTCATTCTAGTATGTATCGTTACGTTCTCAACTCGAATCGATACTTAAGCTTAAATCAATTAGCAGCCACGTGTAACTCAAAAATTTTAAAAGACCATTATCAGCAGCCAAAATTAAATGCACAATAAAAGACATTTTCAAATATTAATCTGTTCATATTCTCATCCACATATATTGATACACTCAACTCTAAGTATTAATACTCGAACCTAAAAAGGCAACAAGTATTGAAACTTCTTCAAGTGAGATCGATATATCTTTCAGATCTAAGAAAAGATCGATACATTCTTCAAATGTATCGATACTTTTATGCGATTTCATATTTAAAAGACATTCAAATCTACACGTATCGATATCTCATCCACTCATAATCAACTCTAAAAACCCTAGCCTCTTTGCCATCGAAACTTTCAGATTTCAGATTGTCTTAATCTATCAATTTTCTTCAAGAACTAACTCGAAAATGCCTAAGACCAAAAATCCTGAATTGAAACACAAAAAGAAATTTAGGGCACCTAAGTTATCTCTCTTAAACCTTGATTTCTAGAACCGTAAAGTAGAAGATCGTTACCTCTCTTTCTTTTTGAACCAAAAAGTAGCTCCTGGACATGTTCTAGATCTCAATTTAATTTCTTTATCTCCAAACCTTTAAAGAGTTCGGATGGATTAACTATTTTAGCTTTCGAGGAAAATGCTTTGACAGCCTGGTCAAAATCTTCAACTCAAATGTAGATGCTAAAGACCCTTACTTAGGAAGAGTACGAATGACTGAGTTTACCAGTAACATTCATGGACACTTATTCTAGGTCAATACTGGTATTCTGTCCAGCATCACTTACGTACCTGAATGGGGCATTTCATATCCAACAAGAGCATTTCAACCACTCGAAGCTTGCAAGGTAATTTTCAAAAATTTGGATTTGATAGAGGTGGACAACAAACCAATTCATCTAAGCATCCATGAGAGAATCATTCACCTAATTGTTTCATACAACCTTAACATGCATTCTGGACAGTATTCAGAAATGACGTATGAAGACATGTGGTAGATGCAGAGCATCATGGAGGCCAAAAGGCTTAATCTAATATCTTGGATTCTCAACTGAATAGTGAAAACCACAGTATTCAAAGCCAACCATCTTCACTACGGGTATGTGGTCTCAGTAATCATTCGAAAAAGTCCATCATGGATCCACGCTGAGATAGATATCATTGAGCCGCCAGCTGCTGCTATGTTGTCGGAAACAACACTTCGCCATATACATTATGAGCAAAATATTGATGGAGGATGGATACTTCAAGCCTGGTACAAGCACTTACACAATCACGGGCAACAAATAACACAAAAGCAATCACAAGATGAGGTTGCACCAGAAAATGAGCTACCTACGCCTCAACATGGACCTAAAGCAACCCTATCAATTCCCACTTAAGCTCCAATGTTTTCTAAACCAAATCCGTTTCCTCTTTTGCACTACTGTCTCTTCTAAAGAATGTGCAAACACAGATGACATGCATGGAAGAAAGAATGGAGACTACTATGATTAATTTTGATAAGCGCCTCACTGGCATTGAGACCATGGTCACTACAAAGATGCACAAAATTGAGGAGCACCTTGCTTGGGGCGGAGAAAGTACAATCCAGCTTGGGCGACTTAGCCTTGAGTTTTGTAGTGACACTTGTTGGTTCATGCAAATTTAGTAAAAGCAGCCACCCAAGCACCCTCAGCTACATATCAATGACCTACAGCTTCCTCCTCTAGACCACGACCTCTTCCACATGCCTTCTAGTCTAGCACTTCCTGTCTCATCGACTTAGATGTCGATAGCGATATTTCTAATGACCATGTCTTTGGAACCCTGTAAACTGTTCTTCTAGTGATCGTCTTTATAACATGTTTATTTTTTGCTTGTGATGTTAATAGCTTATCATTTAATACCATGAGATATGAACTTCGATGCTATTGATATTTCTTGATTTCATTTCTCCTCAATTTGTGTATAAATCTGCCATTTTTTTTCCTTCTTTGATTGTTGACAAAAAAGGGGAGAAACCTTAATTGATTAAAGTTTAATTTAAGCATGTAACAAACCTTAAAGGGTTAAGGGGCAAAAAATAAACAATTGGGAGAAATTTTAACTTGAACATCATTAAAGGGGAGAAAGAATGAAAATTAACATTTAAAATAAAATCAGTTAATCTTAAGAAAAATTATATACTTCAATTAATTTTTAACATCCTTACGACATATTTAGTTTTTTTTTGTCATAATTAAAAAAAAAGGGAGATTGATGATATCATATTGATGATTTGAATACATTTATTTGTTTTCGATGATGACTAAGTATTATTGCAAATGTCAAGCTAACACATGATGATAAAATGATCTAAAACTTGTTATAGAATCAATGAACTAATGTACAAATATGCTTATGATTAATCCTTAACAAACTTGTGTGAAAGTGTCTGGAAAGCTCAACAAGATCGATATGCAAAAGTAAAGGGATCGATACCATTGAAGAACAGACTAACACTCATGAAGCAGATTGATACCTAAGTTCAACCAGATCGATACATACCTTATCTAAAGAGTTGCAAATTATTTACATGGTAGACTTGATCTATACCTAAGTTCAAAGAGATCAATACATGCTTTGTCCAAAGAGTTGCAAAATATTTAAAAGGTAGACCAGATCAATACCTGAATTCAAAGAGATCGATATATACCTTGTCTAGAGAGTTGTAAAATATTGACAAAGTAAACTAGATCGATATCTGAGTTCAAGGAGATCAATACATATCCTGTCTAGAGAGTTGCAAAATATTTACGGAGTAAAGCAGATTGATACCTCAAATTAAGAGATCGATACGTTACAACTCCAAAAAGTTGAAAATTATTTACGAAGTAAACCAAATCGATATGTAAAGACAAACAGGTCGATACTCGGTACTCAGATTCAATTTTCGCACAAAGTGATCCATACATAGCAAAAATAGATAAATACTTCTTTTGAAATTTAGGCTCAACAATAACTTATGCAGCATTTATGGCAGATATTAAATACACAAAATTAAGCTGTTAGACATAAGGGTTTTCACAAAAAGAATGAATATAAATAGAAGAAGAATTATGAAGGAAAATACAGAGCTATTATTGTGATCAAATAAAAAACATTCAAAAAGAACATTCTCTATGAAAACAGTGATTTTCTCTCTATATTTTAAAATTTTTAATTCTTATTGTGAGAGAATTTTTCCTTCTGAGAGCATATTGGTATATTTACTATAGTGTGAGAGCTAAAAATCTAAATAAATTTATAATATTGTATAGGTACATCTTTACCCAAAATAAAGAAGATTGTTGTGGGTTACTCTTCACCCGTGAGAAAGTAAGTGTACAGTTGTCCTTCATCTCAGAGGGTGTTATATTGGGTTTCACTTGACTTGTCTAAAACAAGGAGATAGTAGAACCTAGGTGGTGGTGATCTTTATCTGAGAGAGTGGACGTAGGCCAAGTTTTGCCGAATCACTATAAACTATGTTTGTCTTTCTTTCTCTACTATTATTTGTTTGTTGCATTGAATTGCATCTATTTTAAGATTCTAAAGTTTTAAAAACCCAATTCATCCCCCTTTTTAGGTGTTGCCAACTGGGCCAATAGTGCTATATTTGGACCAGTGAAGAAAATGAACTTATTCATTGAGGGATTTATGTTCATCGAGGTGAAAACTAGTGAGGAACACTAAATACCCTTAATAAATTCATATAGAGTTTTTAATTTTTCATACGAGTACCCTCGATGATCTCATCAAGAGAACACCAGTTGAAACACTAATTCCCCTCGATGAATTTATCGAGGGGTTCCAATGCTTAAGTTTCTATTTTCATGAATTCTGTTCTATATGTATAAATGTATAAATACATGATTTTTTATTATTTATCATGTTATCATGGTGTTATTATTTTTTTACTGTTTTGTTAACATGAACATCGCTTTTGCTTGCAGTTCTTAACTCATCATGGGCTCACTAAGTAACAACATAAGTAGATTACTAAAGATTACTGAAGATGATTTTTTTTTCGGTTGTAGTAACTTTGCTATCTCACATATGGGCGATAGGTAGGATAAGAAAGAAGTTGACGGAGGAGCAACTACGACTATTTAGCTATTCATGTTTTGGGTAATTTCTAAGTGTCCAAAAGCTTATGTTTTCGGGATGTTGGTACACAATATACTACGGAGGGAAGTACACACTACTGGGCAAAAGTATGAGTAGCAATTATGGTTCTTGATATTTGGTTAGGACATATGCCTTTCAAAGTATGAGTTCGATCTGATAATTAGACTCAACTTCAACAACTATCCACAGAGTTGCATGATATTGAGGAATAGGAGGAAGGTTCATAGCCTTTGTGATAAGTTTATTTCCTACAATGCAACAAATTAAGCATAAACAATTGGATAAGTTTTGTTGGTGGTGGCAGCAGCCCAGGGTGGCACGTGCGGGAATGATTCCCAGGTGACCGCTATAGCCGGGAAAAAGTCACGACCGTCACACGAACCGTGCAGAAAAGCTCCCAAAAGATTATAGACATGTACATATGCATATTTTAAAATTTATACATTTTAAATAAAATATCAACATAAATAAAGTACACATACTTTAATGTTGTTTCAAGGCGTGTTCACACACTGGGATGATTAAGACGGGTTCCAATTACCCGGATTTGTTTTAGAAGACCTTGAACAATTGTATCAACTTCACAAAGTTAATACAAAATCTTCTACCCTTAAAAAATTTCTATTTGTTCATTTGAAAGAAAAGGAAACTTATAAAACCCATTTCATCTCTTTCCTCTTCTTTCTCTTTCTCTTTTTTCTTTTCTTTCTTTCTTATGAATTTTGTTCAAAACAAGATCTTCACACCTTTTCAACAATAGCATCAAAAGTAAAAGGAAGGAGAAGAAGACTATTGTATTTTCAATTCCCAATTGAAATCAATATTGTCAAAACCAATCCCACATTTTATTTCTTTTCATCCATTCATTTTGTTCAAAACAATAGAATATTTATATGTGTCAAACACTCACTCATGGATTCCAAAATTCATTTCAATTCCATTAATTCATTTAATGAATGGAAAATATCTTAGCATATATTTATATTAATCACATTAATATATATATATATATATTTATGCTAAAGGTGAAAGAGTGGGAGAGAGAGAGAGAGACATTTTAATATTATACAATATAATATAAAATAAAATGATTATAATTTAATATCATATATATATATATATTAAAGTGCAATCATTACTCTTACAATGTTTGACTTTCAAACATTAATTGCAAAAGATATTTTTCTTTTTCTTTAATCATAATTAAAGAATTAATCTTAGCAATTAATTCAAAATAAATGGATAATATATAATCAAGAATTTGACACTTGACAACATCACATGGTGTCATTTGTTAACCAATGATCTATTTAATCAAACAATAATTATTTAATCATTAATAAATAAATAATTTATTTATGAATAGCCTTATAACAAAATATATTTTCCAAGTCTCCATTTATCCGTAAATCATATTTACGATATCTGAATTATTACTGAAATATTTTCCACTCATACGTGTACTAGTGAGTCTTAGCTTGAAAATTAATTCTTTACAATAAAGAATTAAATTGTCATCCTATCAAAGTATTGAAACAATATCATTAACTAACTTAATGAATGTTGTGTAATGGTAATAATCATTATCATCAAGTAATCGGTTAATGTGTGTGACCACTTGAGTTTCTGTGAGATGGACATGAGCAGATATGAACCCTTTTGCATTATTTCGGTATAACTCCTTGTAAACCAAAGTTCCCAATGAACATAAGCAACCTCTAAAAAGATGTCATTAACCCCAGACACTAATAAATGAATATTCAAGATAAACCTGTATAGTCGTACGTGCATGTAGTAAAAGTCTCTCTGCTGGCGACTCTCGATCAAGTGCGGGTCATTAAATCATCAAACCCTTAACTCAATCATAGAAATAGAAACTCAAATCAAATACATGATTCATGTATCTAAAAATATATTTTTGGAAATATGTATTCTGGCCAGAGATTTGTTTCCTATGTATGACATCCTCGCCTAGGATCTCAAGTTCTAATATCGAAGCTAACAAATTCTATCTTGGTTATCACCTATCCTCATATACTAAGAACACATTATCAGCAAGCTTCTTTAACCAAGCATAGCTAGCCTAATGCGATATACACAAGTGAACGATGTGCTTTAGTGCAGATGGCAGTCGTGACACCTCAGATCAAAAGACTAGTGGTACATTAATATGGCTATGTGACGTATCATTGACTGTGGATAATCACTCATGTGATTCGTCATGTTTAGTTATATTCAGTAACACGTTCTCTAACGTATTACCTATATTTATGATCTTGTGATATGAGACTCATCACCCAACTAATAGTACCCAATACTAATCCTTGGCATCATCAAATATACCAGTCAAGCAATGTCACACTCCCATATGACATTACCTTAACGGAGAGTTAATTCAGATATATTTAAATCAAAAACTTTGTATTCATAGCTAAAACTCTTTACAGATAGAGTCTTGACATTATAATCATCATGGGATCTCATTCTACATTATTTATAAATTAACAACTGTATATGCAAAATGAAAAAAAATGCCATTTTATTAATCGTAAAAAAATTTATGATTAATTACAATAATATTTATATACATAGAATGATATCCTTGAACCATATGACACGATTGGTTCTAGGGCATATCTCCAATAACTTTATGGAGAAGACTAACTTTAATGCGCTCGATGATCAAGATGTGTTGAAGATAACACTAATATTCTTTGTTGAGCGATTTCTGTTGAGGAGGGACACCCGATCAAAGGTGGACTCATTTGTGTTATATCTTGTTGATGATTTAGACTCGTTTGACAACTACCACAGTCTCATGAGCATTGACATATAAATATTTGTCTCAAGCCCTTATTAGAAAGTCCGATAAGTTCAGAGAACAAATGCATAGGAATATGAATCATGATCTTGAGTGGTACAATCTAGAAGATGTTTCTATTGCATTTCAACTAATTAGTATATCCTTATGTTAATTACTTGATAAATGTTTTCATATATTTGATGTTGAAGGGTGCTTGAAGCCCTATTTTAAACTGTAGTTATGTATGATAGTTGTTGGGTAGAGTGAATGAATATCAGAGATATTTTTATGCATGTTAAATATTCTGATGTATTCATATTATAGTGGAAACTATATCAAATTTTTTTCAACTAACAATTATATTCTATGCAAGTAGGAATCTACAAGGCAATCTTGTGTGTAAGGAAAAATACGGCGCTAGACAAAAGATAAGATTTCGTGCATCCTCTCCTAGAAATCCTTAAAGAATGGTTGGTATGACGAGATTTACAATATATTGTTCAAAATTTCAAATGTCAGTATATCATTTCAAAGGCTATACATGTTAGTTAATAACTTTACTCATTTTTTATTTTAGATAATAATGCATAAACTTAACGGGGTATACGCAGCACCTACAATTGCAGACACTTACTGCTACATGTGCAAAGTGATTACTATCACATGTGACCCAGATAAAGTTGATCAGGATAGCTTAGGGTGAGTATGAGAGAAAGGTTCCTTTATTCACTTATTCGCTTGATAGAGAGACTAATATCTCCGATGATGAAGATGATGTTAGAGAGGAAAGAACAACGCAAATAATTTTATATTGGTTTAAAAAGTTATCATTTTAGTATTGTGATAGAACACAATAAAAAATTTAATTATGAACTTAAACTTGTATAGGCACCTCTACTATCTTCATTGCCTCCTCCGTCTTCAATGTTAGCTACATCTTTGCCATTTCCTACATCTCCAGCACCTTCTCCATCTCCATCGTATGTCGCATTTACAATAGGTGTAATGTCTACCTATACAACTGACGATATGATGCGGGTGATCAAGTAGATGGGGCTTGAGTAGGAGGTACAATTTCAGAGCATAAGGCTCAACTTTAACGTCATGAAGAGCTATTCTAATCTAAGATGTCTCTATTTATGCAAGAGATATAAATATTTTGATCGGAGATGCAAGACTAGTGCTCGCACTATAGTAGGGTTATTCAGGTATGAACAAATTTTAGTTTTAGATAAGATTCAATTAAAAGTCGTTTGTCATTTATATAGCTGATTTAATAAAGTGTAATATTGAAACATGTAAGATGACATTATTAGCATGCAGGACGACATCCCCGACATTGTCAAGCAACCTACACAAGCCCTTGAGGATGTGGTTAACCCTGTTAGCATTTCAGACAATGTGTTCTCCTATGGTCTGCATAGTAAGTACAAGCAGTAATATAAGAGTGGGAGGACAATAGTGAGCCTGTTTGTAAATCTGGTAGACATGAAGAAGCATAAGATCGTCGGCTCGTCTTGTGCACAAAAATAGTGGGATCTCTTCACTAAGTGAATGTCGGACAGTAATATTATTCCTAGGCAGCTACCTAGAATTTTTATGACACCAGTTTGGTTCATGATTATTATTTAAAGAGACAAGAACGATTTGTTAGACGACGATGTATGTTTTACACAACTTTATCTTTTAGTATTTTCCATGTGCGCATACTTATTTGCTAACTTATTTAATTTATGTAACAACATATTAACTCATTTGAATTTGTTGTGGGTGAGGTAACGTAGGGAGCCTGATGTTGTTCCTGAACGTATAACACCAACATACCAAATTTATTCTAAACGTCTTCTTAAATATTATTAGAAGTGTATACTCTAGTGCAGTCTACAAACTTATATCTAATTAGTTCATCAATGAGGTTAGAATTGGCATAACAATGTCCATCATATAGTTGGTCCAACAAGCAAGTATATTCCTGGTCAATTCGCCGCACTTAGAAGTAAGTGTTCTCATGTATCCTAGTTGCTCGCACCCACCATTTACATCTGTTATCCATGTATTTTAACTCAAAATGATCTATTGTCAACTTGTGAATCCAAAATTGAAAGTTATTTTTCATTACAAGTAAACTCAAATCCCTACGTAATTTCTCATTGCTTTGATATATCTTTCCAACCACTAATTGGCCATCATCAAAAGTGAAGAACACATTTGGCAATAAAATAACGAGCAAAGGAAATGTAGGTAAAGATTGCAATAGATCATATGACGATAAACCTACTCATTTTGTTTTTACCGAGGCTCTTACAAATTTGGGCTAGGGTTGCCGACTATACACTAGCTTAATGCGACAATCATGATTGGTTCCTTTTTTTGGCACATCATTAATGACAAGTGTCAAAAATGAGTCTTCATTATTAATTTCTTCGTCATAATAGTCATATAAAGTATCTTTCCAATACCAAATGAGAGAATACGGTACATGTATAGTATTGGCATAAATTGAGGCATTGACAATGTTACTGAAGGAAACACCATGCTCTGTTTCATACTTGTAGCAGAAGCACGATGAGCGGGATTTGTTCTCGGATGCGCGACCCCACTGATGAGCCACACCCGTCTCACAGATGTGCGGAAAGGCTCCTAGATAGATCAAAACATGTACACCTACATGTTTTGGAATTTAAAACAATTTAAAACAATAAACACAAAGTTGAGAAGTCATACTTCTCTGTTTGCAATCTGGAACAGCAAGTCTATCTCCTTACTTGCCTTTAGGTATGTCCACACGTCTGGTTGATGACGGTGGTTTTGACTTTGTTATGGGATCTTCAAGGTTGAGATTCACCAAGCTTAACCAAGTTTTCTCTCTATAGCCTCTATCTTCTTCCCTTTTTGTTTTAGTTCAAAACCAAACACAACTATCACTTTACTCTAAAATGAAGCTCATGGGAATGAAGAAATATGCTCTCTTTGTTTCTCAAACTTTTTGAGATGCAGTATCCAATACTTGGCTTAATTAAACTTAACACTTAAGTCTATGTATTTATCAAATCCAATTTGAAGAACTTCTCTACCGACGTTAATGACCCACTTGCATCCAACTCATCAAATGAATTAAATGCAAAATCAATGAGTCATGTAATTGGTTGGTGAGCATTTATTACATTAATCAATTTAATGTCTTAACATTATATATAAAGAGAGGGAGAGTTAGATATTTATATATACATATATATATATATATACACACACACATATTATATTATTACTCTTCATAATATATTTATGTATTTAATCTATATGTATAAATATCTTATACATATATTATTACTTTAATATATATATATATATATATTAATAATCATTCCCTTTGATATTTTAATATTACTTTAATTAATATTAAAATATTATATCAATATATAACAATATTAAAATATCTGTAAATTATATTTACATTATCCCTTAATTAACCAAAACATTTCACATGGATATGGGTGCTAGCCCGTCTTAGCTGAAAAATTTATTCTTTACAATAAAGAATCAAATTGCTACCCGATCAAAGTATCGTAACAATATCATTAGCTAATTAATAATTATTTTATAATAGCAAATGTCATCATCATCAAGTAACCGACTAATGTGTGTGACCCTTTGGGTTCATTGTGAGCTGGACATTAGTGGATACGAACTCCTTCATATCACTTTAGCACAACTCTTTGTATCCAAAGTTCTTATTGTTCTTGAATGATCTCTAATAAGATGTCATGACCCCCAAAAACAAATGAATGAATATCAAATAAACCCATATAGTCATAAGTGCATGTAGTAAAGTTTCTCTGTTATCGACTCCCAATCGAGTGCGGGTCATAGTATCGTCAAACCTCTAACTTAATCATAGGATTAGAACCTCAATCATATACATGATTCATATATCCATGAAACATCTTTTCGGATATACATGCTTTGGCCAAAACTTTATTCTCACGTATGACAATTTCACCTAGGATCTCAAGCTCTAATATCTGAGCCAGCAGATTTCATCATGGCTATCACCTGTCCTCATACACTTAAACACGTTGCCAACAAACTTCTTTCACCAAGCGTGGCTAGTCCAGTGCAATATACACAAGTGAACTATGTGCTTCAATGCGGAGGGCATCCATGATACCTCAGGTGAAAGGACCAGTGGTACACTAGTATGACCGTGTGACTTATCATTGACTATGGATAATCACCCATATGATTCGTCACGTTTGGTCACATTTAGTAACATGTTCTCCAATGTATTACCTATGTTTATACTCTTATGACATGAGACTCGTTACCCAACTATTAGTATCCAATACTAATCCTTGGTAGCATCAAACATAATCAGTCATGCAATGTCATAGTCTTATGTAACATCACCTAAATCAAGAACTGATTTGGATATATTTAAATTATAGACTCTATACTCATATTTATAACTCTTTGTAAACAGAATCCTAACATCATAATACATTATGGGATCTCATTCACAACTGAACATATAAAATGATATAAAAGTCATTTTATTAATCATAAACTAATTTACAATTAATTACAAAATTGTATATATATAAGGATGATATTCTTGAACCGTATGACACGATTGGTTCTAGGATATATCTCCAACAAACTCCTACTTGCACTAGAGACAATCACCATGGTATCCAATACCCATTCTCTCTAGGTGGTGATTCAATTGCTACTGTGTCATCGGCTTAGTCAGTGGGTCCACCACATTATCGGTGGACGAGGTTTTTGTACTACAATCTGTTTATCTAATATAAACTCTCTGATCAAGTAGTATTTCCTCTGAATATGTTTAGACTTTTGGTAAAACCTCGGTTCCTTAGCTTGAGCTATAACTTCATTATTGTCACAGTACAAAGTTATTGGATCAATTATGAAAGGAACGACTCCAGGTTCTGTAACAAACTTACGAATTTAGATAGCCTTTTTCACAGCTTTAGAAGCAGCGATATACTCAACTTTTGTAGTGGAGTCAGCTATGGTAGTCTGTTTGGAACTCTTCCTTCAGACAGCACTTCTATTACATATGAAGACAAATGCATAAATAGACTTTCTATCATCCACATCTGATTGGAAATAAGGATCAGTGTAACCCTGAAGTTTCAACTCATTACCTCCCCTATAAGTCAAAACTAAATCTTGATTTCTTCTCAAGTACTACAGAATTAGTTTGACCGCAGTCCAATGTTATTTTCTTATATTAACTTGATATTGACTCGTAATACTCAGTATACGTTATATCATGTCTAGTACGTAGCATGACATACATAAGACTACCTATTGACGAAGTATAAGGAATCTTCTGCATACAATTATGCTCAGCTTTAGTCTTGGGTCCCATTTCTCGAGAGAGATGAATGCCATAACTGTAGGGTAAGAAACCTTTTTTACAGCTATCCATACTAAACCTTTTCAATACTTTATCTATATACAGACTTTGAGAAAGACCTATCATTCGTTTCGTTCTATCTCTATAAATATAGACACCCAAAATAAAGGTCCCTTCTCCTAGATCTTTCATGGAGAAAATATTAGATAACCACAATTTAGCCTCAGATAACATGCCCACATAATTTCTTATCACTAGTATGTCATCTACATACAATACAAGGAATGTGATGGCATTGTAATTCTCTTTGTTGTAGATACACGATTTATTAATATTCTTGATGAAGCTAAACGATTTGACTGCATCATTGAATCGTATGTTCCAACTTCTAGAAGCTTGCTTTAATCCATAAATGCATCTATACAACTTACATACTTTATGACTATCACTAGATGCAACAAACCCAATAGGCTGTTGCATGTATATGATATCCTCAATGAAACCATTAAAGAATGTTGTCTTTACATCCATCTATCTTATCTCATAGTCATAATAAGCTGCAATAGCAAGTAATATCCGAATGGACTTGAGCATGACTATAGGAGAAAAAGTTTTATCAAAATTAACTCTTTGTTTCTAATTATAACTCTTTGCCACCAACCTAGCTTTAAATGTCTCTACTTTTCAATCTTTGCTTAATTTTTGTTTGTACACCCATTTACAACCGGTAGGAACATTTCCTTATGGTAGATTAACGTTTAACCACACTTGATTAGCATACATGGATTCCATTTCGAATTTTATGGTTTCAAGCTATCTTCCAGAATCGATATCTAATATCTCTTCTTCATAGGTTCTAAAATTTTCCCTTTGTATATTTTTTCCTATCATAAATGATTCAAAATTATTTTCAAAAAGAAAATAATATCTCTGAGGAGGGCGTGATATCCTAGTAGATTTACAAAGACTTTGGTCTACAGAAGACTGAGGATTAGATCGAACTGGTTTATCAACATGAACTAGTTCATCTGCATCAACATGGTCATCCATCTGAGGTTGATCATTATCAAGCTTTCTAGACTCCTCTGAAAGCTCAATCTTTCTCGAGGAACTGTGCGTGTTTACTAATCAAAATCATTCGATCAGCATGAAAGTAGAAATAATATCCTAAACTATCTTTAGGATATCCTATGAATCAACCTTTTTAAGACTTAACATCCAGTTTTCCAATATTAACTACTTTAACATAAACTGAACATCTCTAAGGCTTCATATAATTGAAGCTTAGAAGCCCATGCCATATCTCGTACAATGTCGTAAGAATTGCTTTCGATAGAGTCCTATTCAAGATGTATATTATGGTATATAGAACATATCCCCAAAGATATATAGGTAAATCTGTGAAGCTCATCATAGACCGTACCATATTAATAAAGTACGATTCCTCCTTTCCGATATATCATTATGTTGTGGTGTATAAGGAGGTGTAAGTTGAGAAAGTATACCATTACTCTTAAGAAATTCTAGAAATTTAGTACTTAAGTATTCACCTTCATGATCTAATCGTAGAATCTTAGTACTCTTTCTTGTTTGTTTCTCTACTTCAGCTCTAAGCCCTTTGAACTTTTCAAAAAATTTAGATTTGTACTTTAATAAGTACACATAACCATACCGTGAATGATCATTGGTAAAGGTTCTAATTATAAGAAACCTCCTCTAACTATTTCACTAAATGGGCCACAGACATCAGTATGTATCAGTTCAAGAACTTTACTAGCTTTATTCCCTTGTCCAACAAAGGGTGATTTGGTCATCTTACCTTGAAGACAGGTTTCACAAGTTGGGTAGGGTTCAAAACCCAATGGACTTATTAGTCCATCGCTACCCATCTTCATAATCCTTTTATCTCCAATATGACCTAATCTATGATGCTATATAAGTTTTGAATTAAGTTCATTTTTAGATCGTTTCTTATTAATAGTATTAATCATATTAATTTAATTAGTTTCAAGAACATATAAACTATTTACATTCAAACCAGTGCCAATTAATTTATTTCTCAAATAAATATAATATTTACATCCATCAAACATAAAAATGTAACCCTATTTACACATTTGATGGACAGACAAAGTGTTTTTATTGGCAGTATCAAAATACATAGTTTTGTACAATACAAAAATATGACCCGAAGGCAGAACAATTCTACAAGTCTCTAAGTAAGTAGCAACAATTGTTACTCCATTTTCCATCTTCAGTGTCACTGCACCCTTCTCTAGTAACTGCTTACTGTGAAGGTCCTGTAACAACATAAAAATATGAGAAGTGGCAGCTAAATCAATTATCTAACTATATGAATCTAAACTAACATTTAAGTCAGTTTTTATAACATGATAAGAAAGTGTACCTTGCATCTTCCTCTGTCTTAGGCTCTCCATGTAAAGAAGACAGTTCATCTTCCAATGCTGAAGCTTCTTGCAATGATAACACTCATCATTAGGTTGGCTACAGGCAACTCGTTTGCCTTTGCCCTTCTTTATCTTGGAGAATCCTCCTTTGGGTTTATTCATGGAGGACTTCTTGCCTTTACTCTTCGATGTTTTACCATAGACACCGCAGTAAGAACAGTCTCCTTCCCTTTACCTTTTAAGACTCTCCTATAAAATGAAACAATTTCATTCATAAGTTCAAGAAAAGTATGTTCCAGTTTGTTTATATAATAATTGATAACAAACTTATCAAAGCTAGATAGAAGTGACTAAAGGATCAAATCTGTCTGTAATTCAAAGTCCATAGAAAATCTCAAAAAGGCCAACTGACCTATGAGGTTTATCATCTACATAAGATGAGACTCTAGAGGCATTCTTGGATTAAGCTTCATTCTAAACAAAGTACTAGACAAGTCGCACCTTTTGTAGTTGGAACTCTCTCTAAACATTTCTACCAAAGTACAACAGATTGATGAAGCATCTTCCATGTCTTTATGCTGAGTCTGCAAGTCATTACTCATAGACGCCAACATATACAATCTCACCTTGAGATTATCATCCTTCAATTCTAGAAGGTTTCTCTCTCCTCTAGTATAGCCTCCACTGGAATGGACTTGGTTATAGGCCTTTGAAGAACATAGCCAACTTGATCAGAATCTAAAATAATATTAAGATTTTGATACGAAACCTTAAAGTTAGGTCCAGTAAGCATGTGGGTATCAAGGATTTTTAGAAGAGGGTTACTTATTATTCTCCCACTAGAAAAGAGATATGCAAAAAACGAAAATACATCAGAATGCATTACAGTATATGCCATACTATTCAGTTCAGAACTTTAAACTAAGTAGTTTTTCCACTACTTCAATTATATCTCATACTCTTTCAATGAGAAAATTGTAATCTAAGTACAAGTTTTCATGAGTGATCATATTCTTATCAAACCCACAAAACCTCACCTAACAGTTATTAGTCAAGTAAGCCTAATAAGTTAGAAACTCATTTCTGTTTGTAACGCTTTACAAGACATGGTCAATCTTCTTCTATGAAAAGATACCTCACCTAACAGTCATTAGTGCCTCAACCTAATTAAGCTAGACCCAACACATTTTCTTAAATAGGAATGAAATCAAACCCTTTACCTAACAATTATTGGAAGTCAAAAACCTCCTATCAAGAAATAGATCAAGTAAACTGTGACATCTCGTGAGGGCCCTCATATAACAGTTATTAGGTTGGCTCATCTAAAATGCCTATAATCTGTTAATTGCATTGGAATGATTGAACCTAATATTATATGAGGGAGATTTTTATTTTTTGGTCTCATTTAATATATACATTAATATGCATACATATAATGTTTGGTGATGGAATTTAAAATCTATATCGTCTAATGATATTAATTTCAAATTCTTCACAGTACTTATTAATCAAATCAATTTAATATATTAACAAATTAATTTATTAAGGAGAGACATTAATTGATACTATATCAATTTATCAACTTTATGTTCATATATTTACTCCCACTAAAATTCTATTAATTCTTAGTTGAATCAAAGTTAATTAGAATCACTATTCAATTTAATTTTAATTTAGAGTATTATTTTTCTATTCAATTGAAACAATTTCAAGCCTGAAAATTTTAATTTTATTAAATTAAATTTTTCAGTAACAGAAAATTTACTATTTAAAATAGTACTTGTGTAAGTTGTGGCTATTAAAATATCTTAATATTTCGTAATTATGGAAGAATGAAGAAAAAAATTAAAAAATTAAAAAATAATTTACTCTTTCTTTTTTTTAAGAACAGTGAACAGGAACAGTAACAAGTCGACATTGTAAACACATCAAATCGACACAAAACAATTTCATTCATTATCTAAGCCACAACAAATATACATATGAACATATATCATAATCCCATCACTTCTTTCCAAAACATGCATGCATACACATGTCGACAGTGCACTGATACCACTTGAAGACAACATCATGCTCTGTTTTGCACTGGTAGTAGAAACGCGACATGCAGGATTAGTTTTCGGGCACACGATTGTCACTGAGGAGCCACACTCATTTCATGAATGTATGGAAAGGCTCCTAAATGGATCTAGACATGTACACATGCATGTTTTGAATTTAAAACAATTTTAAACATTAAACAAAAGTTGAGAAGTCATGCTTCTTTGTGTGCAATCCGGAACAACAAGTTTATCTCCTCACTTGCCTCCAGGTGTGTCCACATGTCGGGTTGGTGACGGTGGCTTCAACTTCGTTATGGGATTTTTAAGGTTAAACTTCACGAAACTTAACCAAGCTTTCTATCTCTAGCCTCTCTCTTCTTCCCTTCTTGTTCTGGTTCAAAACCATACACAACGATCACTCTACTCTAGAATGAAACTTAGGGAAATGAAAAAAAAGAAGAAATATGCTCTCTCTGTTTCTCAAACTTTTTGAGATGCAGTATCTAATACTTGGCTTAATTTAACTTAACACATAAATATGTGTATTTATCAAACCCAATTTGGCAAACTTTTCCACTGATGTTAACGACTCACTTGCATCTAACTCATCAAATGAATTAAATGCAAAATTAATGAATCATGCAATTGGTTGGTGGACATTGATTACATTAATTAATTTAATGACTTAACATTATATATGAAGAGAGAGAGAGTTAGATAATTATATATATATATTTATATATACACATATTATATTATTACTCTTAATAATATATTTATGTATTTAATATATATATATATATATATCTTATACATATATTATTACTTTAATAATATATATATTTATAATGATTATTATATTATATATATATAATCATTCCCTTTGATATTTTAATATTACTTTAATCAATATTAAAGTATTATATCAATATATAACAATATTAAAATATTTGTAAATCATATTTACGTTGTCCTATAATTAACCGAAATATTTTCCACATATACGAGTGCTAACGCGTCTTAATTGAAAAATTTATTCTTTACAATAAAGAAAAAAATTGTTATCCAATCAAAGCATCGGAACAACATCATTAATTAATTAATAATTATTGTATAATAGCAAATGTAATCATCATCAAGTAACTGACTAATATGTGTGACCTTCTAAGTTCATTGTGAGCTAGACATGAGTAGATACAAACTCCTTTGTATCACTTTGACACAACTCTTTATATCTAAAGTACCCAATGATCATGAATGATCTCTAGCAAGATGTCATGACCCCCAGACACAAATGAATGAATATCAAATAAACCTATATAGTCGTACGTGCATGTAGTAAAGTCCTTCTGCTATCAACTCCTAATTGAGTGCGGGTCATGGTATTGTCAAACCCCTAACTCAATCATAAAATCAAAACCTTAATCATATACAGGATTCATATTTCTGCGAAACACCTTTTTGGATATATATGCTTTGACCAAAGACTTTATTTCTACATATGACAGTTATACTTAGGATCTCAAGCTCTAACATCTAAGCTAGTAGATTCCATCTTAGCTATCACCTGTCCTCATACACTTAAACACATTGCCAGTAAGCTTCTTTTATCAAGCGTGGCTAGCCTAGTGCGATATACAAAAGTGAACTATGTGCTTCAATACAGAGGGTAGTCATGACACCTCAGGTCAAAGGTCTGGTAGTACAATAGTACGGCTGTGTGACTTATCATTAACTATGGATAATCACTCATGTGATTCGTTACGTTTGGTTACGTTTAGTAACACGTTCTCCAACATATTACCCATGTTTATGCTCTTGTGACATGAGACTCATCACCCAACTATTAGCATCTAATACTAATTCTTAGCAGCATTAAACATAACCAGTCATGCAATGTCATAGTCTTATATGACATCACCTCAACCAAGAACTGATTTCGATGTATTTAAATCATAAACTCTGTACTCATATCTACAACTCTTTGTAGATAGAGTCCTGACATCATAATACATCAACGGATCTCATTCTATATTTTATATATAATATACATTTGCAACTGAACATGCAAAATGATATAAAAGTCATGTTGTTAATCGTAAATTAATTTACAATTAATTACAAAATTATATATACATAAAGATGATATCCTTAAACTATATGACACGATTAGTTTTATGGCATATCTCTAACAATTACTACCGATTGAATAAGCAATGGGGTTCATTAAATTGTTCTCTATCTCACGAATGGGAGGCTGATCAACTTGTATAACGGGTGGTGGTGTTGCGTCTACTGCAGCTCGATGATTGAATGTTACAAATAGCAGTATAAACCCCTCAATTGCTGAAATTTGACAATTTACCCCAAGGAAAAAAACAATTTTGTTATCGTTCGTTATATCTTGAGATGTTGAGCAATTAAACGTTAAAGGAAAATTATGTTTGTACATCGTTCTCATTCTAATACTAAATTCACTAATATTTACAACTAGTAAAGAGTATAGCTTGTTCCCATATTCGTGCCAATTGGTAATATCTACAACAATCAAACTAAAGGTTCACCATTATATACTTCACTTATGTCCATTGATCTTTGCCACGACCCTTATAAGATAATCATCAATTTCACTATTGTTCGTTATATCTTGAGATTTGGCATTATAACTCACGTTTGCTCAAACTAATCACATCAAATGTGATTAAAGTTTATGTTTAAGAGATCGACAAGCTTGATCCAACATTCAGATTGTAAATGCCTTTTCTCTTATTCCCCCTCTTTTCTTTCTTTCTTTCCTTTTCTTATTTTTCTTCTTCGTTTTAATTAAACAAACAAGTAACAAATAAATTATGAAAACTCTTTATCTCAAAGGTAATTTTGTCCAAAAGATGGGTGTTTGTTTAAAATTATGAAAAGGCTTAGGGCTAGGCTAATATTATGATTGGTCTTACAATGAGGGTATAAAACCCAAGATTAAACCGCTAGGACCAGAAGACGTTTGATACAAAACCCAAGCTTAATTTTAATTTTACAAGTTCCTTCCACTGAAGCTTAATGAATCATTAAGGACAAATGTTAGTATAGAAAGATTTCTCACTCTCTCTTCCGTCTTTCTTCCACTGGTTCCGGCTCTGATAATTTCAATTTCTTATTTTCTGTTTTAAGGCTATGCTTTTTATTTATGTCTTTTTTTTTTCAGTTTTGACAATTATATGTTAAGGAAGGGAAGGTATGAATGGATTGGAGGAAAGATATTGACGGAACTCATCTTCTCATTGCACCTAGTAATTGTATATTTTTTATTTTATTTTTACCTCGTTGATATGTTATCTATAATTTTCTTTGTTTTTTTTTTCACTTGCATAAAAACTTTGTTTATTTTCTTGCCTAATTTTTTCTTTTTCAATTTTTTGGTAACTTAGTTTGTTGTTAATTATGTAATGTATACTCATACAACACTAAATTTTTTAGAGTCAACCATAAGAAGATCATAATTACTTTTGTTGTGAGAACCCTTTAATTGATGAGTTGTTTTTCAATAAATTTGATTGTAAAATGTTTATTTCTAACTCCTATTCCTTTTTGAACCTTTTTTTATTTGGTTTAAGCACAATTATTCCCATACTTATGTATTTGTTGCAAATCCTTGGGAGTAGCTTAGGAATTTGGTCTTATTATCACAGATTATGGTGCTACTAGAAGTAGTGATGGACGTTTGCTTTCACTTCGCCATCCAAAAACGGGTAATATTGAAAATATTCTTTTTATTTGACCTGATCTCTCCTTTTCTTTATAAATATATATTTCATTAAATTTTAGTATATTACGATCCTAGTGTCCTTTACTTTAAGTAATCACTTTATTTAGTAGGTTCTTTTCTTTTTCTTTACCTCATAGATCGTTCACTTATTTTTGACAGTCATGTTTTGTAGAGTGCCTATGGTTGCCTTGTTAAGCCAATGTTTTGGATAGCTTAGTATCGTCTTTATTGATTATCACTAGTTGTTTTTGTTTCATATCTCACTTATTTAAAGGTAAAAATTATCAAGCTTCACTCAAAATCAAGTGGCTTCGTTATTTTGGCATTTTCTCTTTTATTCTAGACAATATAACGTATTTAAGAAAATTTACAACATTGTAATCAAAATAACATTAAATCAAGCAAAATAAAAAGCTAAGAAAGGGGAAACTATAACTATACAAAAACCACTATGAATATTATTCACACCTTGAGTAGGAAACCTACATATGTTCCAACAAGCAACAAAATGATTGCATCCATCAAAGTTATTTATCCATGCAGGCCTTTTACCTTGTGGAGTCTTTTCTGTTTGTCCTCTTTTTGCAACTTCATTAAAAGGGAGTCATCTTTAGATGTTACCTCATTATTGAGATTAAATTCAAGCTTATCAAGATCCCATAATGCATGATACCCGCACTTAACTTTCTTTAAGCGTGAAGAACAATTTGAATGGATTCTTGGGTGACTCAGAAAGTGCAATTGGTGGCTTCAACCAACATTTTCTATATTTATACTTGAATCTTATAATTCCATCGTATATTTCACCACTTGTCTTAGAAGATGAAACAATTTTAGCTTGCAATGGCTGTGATTTGTTGCAAAGTGGTGTATTGTTTTGAAGTGAAAAGATAGCCTGTGTTTTGTTAAAGTTATAATGAAAATTTTAATGTCTCATGAGTATTAGATAGGCTATAGATTAAGTTTGGATAGTTGATTTTTGTGATTGCATTGATTATTTAAGGGCGAAGTGTCCAATCTTAAATGTTTTTCTCACTCCAATATATTAATTTCCAACGATAGAAATTTCTAACTTAAGCCATTAAATGAGCAAAATTCAAAACCAGTGGAGATGTTATGGGTGAAAACATAAAGAGCTAAATGATCTCTACCTTTCTAATACCAATCTTATGTTTGAAATCGACATCGGCAGAGGCAAGATGTGTGGAATAGCTTCCCGGGCGTGAAACTGCCAAAAACGGGAAAGAGGAAGCCACAGTCATTATACGAACTATTCAGAAAGGCTCACCCAAGGACCAAGACATGTATGTATGCACATTTTAAAATTTTAAACGATTTAAACAAAACATCAACACATGTAAAGTACAGATAACTTAGTTGTTGATGTTCGGAGCAAGCTATTAGTTAGCTTGAAGACGTGTTACTCATGAAACCTTTTTTAATACTTCCAAAACCCACGTATGCCTTCTTTTCATCCACACACATTATTCAAAACAAGCTTAGTGGATTATAAGTGGCACAAGCTTATGGATGAATTCCAAAACCCTATCCATTTTCATTAATCCAATTAATGCAACAAATATCTTTACACACACACACACACACACACACATATTAAAGATTTTTAAGAAAGAGAGTATTTTATTTTATATAATATAAAATAAAATGATATGATTACATTTTAATATTATATCATATATAATTATATGTAATCATTACTTATAATGTTTGACTTTTAAACATTAATTATAAAAAAAGACATTTGGCAACATCACATGATGCGAATTGTCAAGCAATGATCAATTTGATTAAATAACAATTATTTAATCATTGACAAATAAATTATTTATTTATTAATATCCTTGTAACAAATTATATTTTCTTAGTTTCCAAATGTCATTAAATCATATTTACATAATCCAAATTATTTCTGAAATATTTCCCATGCATACATGTGCTAGCACGTCTTAGTCAGGAAATTAATTCTTTACAATAAAGAATTAAATTGTCATTCAATCAAAATATCTTAACAATATCATTAACTAAATTAATGATAATTGTACATGGCAATAACCATCATTATCAAGTAACTGATATGTATGTGATTGCCTGAATTCACTGTGCGCTAGACATGAACGAATACGAACCCTTTTGCATCACTTCAGCGTAACTCCTTGTAACCGAAGTTCTCAATGATTATGCGTAATCTCTAGCAAGATGCCATGACCTCCCAAACATAAATGAATCTATATAATTGTACATGCATGTAGTAAAGTCTCTCTACTATCGATTCCCGACCGAGTGCGGGTCATGGAATTGTCAAACCCTTAACTCGATCATAAAAACATGAACTCAAATCATATACAAGATTCGTGTATCTAAAAATATGTACTCTAACCAAAGATTTCATTTTCTATGTATGACATCCCCACCTAAAATCTCAAGCTCAAATATCTAAGCCAATAGATTCCATCTTGATTATCACCTATCCTCGTATACCAAGAACACATTGCTAGCAAGCTTCTTTCACTAAGTGTGATTAGCTTGGTGCGATATACACAAGTGAACGATGTGCCTCAATGCAGATGACAGCCGTAATACTTCAGGTTAAATGACTAGTGGTACACTAGTACGGCTGTGTGATGTATTATTGATTGTGGATAATCATCCATGTGATTCGTTATTTTAATCATACTCAGTAACACATTCTTCAACGCATCACCTATATTTATGCTCTTATGACATAAAACTCATCACTTAACTATTAGCATCCAATAATAACCATTAGTAGCTTCAAATATGCCAGTCATGCAATGTCATAGTCTCCTATGACATCACCTCAATTGGGTACTGATTCGGATGTATACAAATCAAAACTCTATACTCATATCTACAATTTCTTGCAGATAGAGTCATGACATCATAATATATCACGGGATCTCATTCTACATTATTTATTTATATAAAGCAACTGTAAATGCAAAATGATATTAATATCATTTTATTAAAATAAATAACTTTATAATTAATTATAAAAATATAATTATATACAAGGAATGATATCACTGAACCACATGACACGGTTGGTTTTAGGGCATATATCCAATAATGTTATGGTTAACAATAATGCTATGGTTAACAAT